>PYAF01005920.1:396423-418757 GCA_007407185.1 Glycine tomentella
CCAGTTGCAACTGTCATTTCAGAATACATAAGATTCACTGCTTTAGAGCTGACATGAATTCCGAAGAAGGTTGCAGGGTTATGCACTGTCATTCTCGCTGAACAATTTACCGTCAGCATCTTGGTTGGAACTCCTGTCATATCTGACCCTTCTCCGAATAAGAAGTTGTGTACTGTGAAACTCTGGAAGGAAAGAATCATTAGGTTACCTTGAAAGTTTATTAATAATTTATGGTATAGAACATTTTGAATTTGTTTTTCTCTTCACATCAATAACCTACAAGGCTATAACCAGCAATGGGTAGGTGAAGAATAAAATTTTCAAGAAGGCACCTATTATCAGTGTGTGTGAAGCAAATTGTCAGGTGGAAAAATAAAAAAGAGAATGAATAATTAGAAAGAATCAATAAGGAGACACAACTTGCATGATTGTGAACTCAAACGATGTCCTTGTGTATACATATAATTCCAAGTATCTTAAGTTCCATTCAATCTTCTCCCCAATGCTTTTTTTTTTTTTTTTTTCTCTTCAGATATGTGATTATTAATCAGATGTGCAAAGTGCATAAAAATACCCCGTGCAATCAAACTCAATTTATAATTTAGCTCACCAGAACAAGAAATCTACAATGACATGACAAATTGGGGGTAACAGAAGTTCAAAAAAGTTTGGCGTATGCAATTTCTTGGTCAAACTGCATACTTACATGGCACTAGCTAGAGGATTCCTTTCAAATCACTGCAATTCCACTAAATCACACCACATGAGTGCCTGATTCAACATTCCTTCCTGTCTCATTCATCATCCTAAATCCAAGAGACTCAGATATATAATCTCCTGTTTGAGGCAAGTTGACACAATAAATGTGAACACCTCCAACCCAACCTCTGATGGTATATATAGGCACAACTATCTCCACAAATACATATAAATAATCTTTTCCTTCTAACTACATTATAAAACCATTAAAAGATCTGATCTCTGATTAACAAAACAAAACAAATGGACTTATATTATAATATTATCATACACACCTTCAAAGTCAATCATTTATTTTATTGAATTTAAAATAAACAAAACATTTCACTGACCGTGACTTAATTAACGTACCTTAACACTGATCCGAACATTGTAAGGCCTGGCAGCCGCAGCAATGATGAAACAAAAGAGGGTGAAAATGAAGGCAAAGCCAAGGACCCCAACGAAGATCTGAGTCTTCCTAGAAAGGCCTTGTCTTTCCCCATAATACCCTTCCTCTTCTTCCTCAATGACCTTGCACTCATGAGGCCACCCTAATTTGTTTTTGCGGGTCCCTTTCCTCCCCCAAGAGGTGATGTTGTAGGACCCGCCGGAGACCCTGCTCGAAGAAGAAGCCCTAGAGTGGTGCCCGTAGGAATGGTGCGAGGGCGAGTCCACGGGGCTGTTGCACGCCGGCGTCGCGTGCGTCGCCGTCGACGACTTGTCGCCGTCGTGAGAGTCGCGCGAGGGGCTCTGCACGTAGTAAACGGCGCGTTTTGGCGACGATGACGTGTCCATGCTCGTGACGTCGGAATCGGTCTTCGCGTGCGCCATGGAATGACCCAGATGAGATATCGGTGGCAAGACGGTAAATTTAACGGTGCCCAGATGAGGGAATTGGAAATGTTTGAGGGAAATTGCAGAATTCAGTGTTGGGGTGGTGGAGAATTGGGATCATGGGAAAGGTGAGAGTGAAATGGAAAAGTGTGGGAGAGAGTGAGACAGAGTGATGAGTGATGAGTGATTCATTCACAATCACAGCTGTTGCCTGTTGTTGTTGGTTTGACGAATTTGAGTTACTTGAGTTGTAGGGAGTTGGTGTCGTGTCGGATACAGTATATAGTAGTATGTTACAGAATGAATTCGATAACTGAATTGATACGACGACGTCTGTTGTTTTCCAGATTCTGTCAGTTACTTTGTGTCTGTGAGATACACTTGTTGTCACCTCACCTCTTTTTCATCAAATTCGTCTCCGAACGAATAATTCCTAAAAATGAAAAATATAAATATTTACAGACCATTTTATCATTAAGTATAACATTTTAAAGATAAAGATAAATTTGATAATAAATTATATTATATTTTATTTTAGATATTTTTTTAGAAATTTATTTATACATTTTTATAAGAGAATTTTTTAATTTTTAAATACATTAATTATTATTTTTACACACTCTTACTTAATTATTATCTCTAAATATTAATGAAAAATAATTAAGTAGATATATATTAGATAGATAAGAAAAAAAGTAATTTTGAAATGATAATATAATTAATTAATATATTTAATGTAATTAATTAAATTAACTATTTTTTAATTAGTTGAAAGAATCTTATAATTAGGAATAAAATGAGTATTTCTAAGGATAAATTTGTCATTAAATTATTTGAAAGATTAATTTATCTCACTTTTTCACATTTTAAAAACTAAATTTGGATTTTTTATATTTCATATATCAATTTGTCAACACTTCGTATTTTCATAAAGAAATTTAACTATTTACTCATTTAATTTAGAATGAGAAAACACTACCATATTATTTTGAACTTAATTGATTATTAGTCAAAATATATTAAAATTTATATTTTTTGAGTCTTTTTGATGGTTTTTTTTATTGTATAATTTTTAATTAATTATATGTTATATATCACTCCTCTTTAAAAATAATTTTTTATTTTTCCAATACTACCTTCACTAAACTTGAATTCCTTAACGGTCCTATTGTAAGAAGAAAATAAATAAATAAGAAATAAAATAAATAAGTGAGAAATATAATGAAAATAATTGGTGAGATTTATACTTTTTTATTTTTCTCATCTCATTTTTCCTTAACCAAACTCAGTTTTTTTTTCCCAATATACACCTTTTTTGTAAAAATTTTCCAAAGTACACCTGTTTTTGGATTAAGTGGAAGTATGGGTTTTTATACCTGACTTCTAACCGTGAAGCCTTTTTTTTTTTAATATATATCATGGAATTTTCATTTTTTTTATAAAAAAATATGCTTATGATGGGAAGTCGGGATTTCATCACCCGACTTCCATACGTGATTTTTTTTTATTTTTTAAATGTTTTTAATTTTTTTTAAATTATGATTTTTTTAAAAAAATAATAAATAAATATAATTGTTTTATATTTTTTAAATGTTTTTTATTATTATTTTTAAATTATGATTGTTTTTAATTTATTTAATTTAAAAAAGGAAAAGTGATAAAAAAATAAGTAGATTAAAAATAAAAAAAAACCCAGACTTATAAAAAATTAAAAATAAAGTTGATATATAATTATGATATGCAAGTTAAAACATTAAAACAACAAAAAATAACAACAATTAGATAGATAAATATAATAATGGAAACATAATAAAATAACAAGTACAAACATTAGTAATTAAAAAGAGAAATACAACCAACAGATACTAAAAAACGAAAATAACAAAACGTACTAACAATAACAATTGAAACATGAAAATGAGAAAACTAATCATAATTTGATAGATGTTGTGCAGCAGACATGTCTTCTGCCAGTAATTGGATTTTTGGTTTGCTAAAAACAAAATGTATTTTACAGTGTTCTGAAGTCGTCTTTGAGGCAATGAATAGAAATCAACTGGAATCAAATACGCACATTGTTAGTGAATTCGACAGACACAATCACACGCTTCTTGTAACAGAGACCCAAGTCCCACTTGAAACACCTAGACTACCTGGAAGATTTAGGGTCATGTTACAATCCCAACATTGTGATTGTGATGAATATCAGGCTAAACACTTACCGTGTTCTCACGTCATGTCTGCCTGTAAATCTGTCAATGTCGATCACATGAATTATGTGCCACTGCAATTTACTTTACAAAACATTTTGCACATCTACGACAACTCATTTGGTTTATTGCCACACGAATCAATATGACAAGAATATGAAGGAGCTCAATGGGGTCCTGATCCAAGGAAAAAGAAGAAGTGCAAAGGGTCGTCTGGTATCAAATCACATACTCACACCGAAATGGACGAAAAAATTGAACGAGATTCCAGGAAAAAATGTGGAATTTGCCGACAACAAGAACATAACAGAACAAATTGTCCTAACATACCTTCATAGTATTGTTTTTGGAAAAATCTTATTTTTTTATGTATTTTATGTATGCATGTTTCCATTTTTTTTTGGCTATTTAAATTTTATCATATAATATAATTGATATATGATAATTATATATCCACTTTATTTTTATTTTTTATAAGTCTGGGTTTTTTTTATTTTTAATCTACTTATTTTTTTTATCACTTTTCCTTTTTAAAATTAAATAAATTAAAAAAATCATAATTCAAAAAAATAATAAAAAACATTTAAAAAATAAAAAACAATCATATTTATTTATTATTTTTTTAAAAAAATAATTTTAAAAAAATTAAAAACATTTAAAAATTAAAAAAAAAATCACGTACAAAAGTTGGGTGATGAAATCACGTACGGAAGTCGGGTGATGAAATCCCGACTTCCCAACATAAGCATATTTTTTTTATAAAAAAATGAAAATTCCATGATATATATTAAAAAAAAAAAAAACTGCACGGTGAGAAGTCGGGTATACAAATCCAGACTTCCCACTTAATCCAAAAACAGGTGTACTTTGAGAAATTTTTGCAAAAAGGGTGTATATTGGAAAATTTTGAATCAAAATAGGTGTATATTGGGAAAAAAACCACCAAACTCACCTCACCTTTTTCTTTCTCACTTATTTCTTTCTTCTCCATCCAATTTTGTGTTGAGTTTTGTGAATAAAAAAATAAATAAAAAAGAGTCCATTGAAGAAGAGACTATTAAATGTTCAATGAAAATTAGTTATTAGTAAAGCCAATAAAATTTTTGCACCTATAATGTTCAATTAAAAAATAAAATTTATTAATTTATTAACAATATATTTAGAATGCATAAAAATCTTTACACTCGTAATAAATGAAAATTAAACTCAATTATCAAATTCGTCTCTTTTAAGCGCATGATACATACCCTTGCTGACTTGGTCATTGGTAGTTGATTATGTGAACTTATTCTAAACATGTACTACTATTAAATTATTTGACATACGTACTCAAGAATTTGTTAGATGTCATTATTGTGAGTTAAGAGCAGAATTGGTGGTATGTACGTACATAAAAATTGATGTTAGTTAAAGTACAGAACTGGAAAAAAAGGATCTCGAGAATATCACTTTGTTTGATATATTCTAGTATTCGTTTTGGTTGAAACAGTGGGATTGAGCAGAAAACAGACTTTCCTTCAGCATCCAATAGATAACTAAGTTGTCTACAATTTGACACTTGTTCTTTCATTTGCATTGGCATGCTATCTTATGATCAATTATTGCATGATGAAACATTTTTGAGGTCACTACATTGTGTTGAGCACAACATGGGAAGAAATGCACACTGACTGAGCCTGAAAATTAAGTTTGATTTGATAAACAATCTCTGGAAACTACTAATTAGCTTGGATATCTTACTGAATTTGATGCTCAAAGTATTTTCTTTTTCTTCTTTGATGTATCTGTCATTTAATTGTTGGATCGGTTTTCGTTATAGACATTTGTGTATATATATAAGAGTTTAAAAATGCTGAACATAATTCAAAATCGTCCATTGATTTACTTGCTTTCATTTATGTATTACTGTTTCCATTAAATTGAGCACAGATCCAAAACCTGAAGCCTACACATCTACATGTGCATCTTGATGAATTAACTTACGTGATATGTTGAATCACCCCCCATTCCCCCTACTTGCAAATCTATTTTATTTTATTTTGATCCTCTTCAAAATGGGAAATGTGTAAGATTAGTAGCTCTTGCAACTGCACCTGCAAAGGAGTTTCAACATCTGGATCTTGGCAACCATGAATTAATAAGAAAGAGAAAACATCTCAAGAAATGTACAAAATTAGAGATGCTTTGGGTTTGGAGAATGGTTGGTGGTTGTACTATAGTTTTGCACACATTACGTTCACTTTGTTTGTAGAAAAGAAAAAAAAAGTTGTGATTTTTAAGTAATTTGAGATGTTCTGTTTCACATGGAGACAGGCAGGTTTGGGTGCTTCTAAAATTATAAGTTTTAACTGTTGCTTAACTCAAAAAGGGGAAAAGTTGGCAATTCTGAAATAAAAAAGTTAATCTGTAATGCTCATCAAATAGCTGGAAAATATGAATTAAACGGTTCTGGCTCTTGGACATTATTCCACAACAACCAATTCAAAATTTCTCTCTTAACTGGCATTCTCATAATTAATCAAATTTTTCAATAAAAAGCTCATGCATGAAGCACACGTTGCTGAAAGTATATACGCATAAAATAAGAAGAAAAAAATATGTATAGTTGGATTAAGAATTTTTAATAATAAAAAGCTTCATACATTAAAAAATTATCCTACATTTTTACTTCCTTAGATTAAGAATTTCTTAAGATGTAAGAATTTCTCAAAAAAAATTAAGAAACAATAGGAACCCAATACAGACACAATATAAAGAATTAGAAATATAATAAACGGTAATATTGGCCTCATAGAGAAGATTAGATTATTCTACATTGAATAGCTTCTTCAGACATATGCTTGTCTATTTTCAATTATTTAATCATTGGCCAAAACATATCAAACAAAACCAAGTTCTATATATCGAGCACTGCCAAAGATAAACAAAAACATGAATATGTACGAAAAATTAAGAGCATATAAAAAAGAATGAAAATTGTTTTGAACAGAAAAGGGACTCAGAATATGGGTGGTGATATAACAGGATGGTCGGCAAGGCCCAAAACAGGCCAATTACGACGAACGAGACCTTTGAATCAAAATCGTCACTGTCCCTTTTGTGTGTCAGCGACTAAGAATCAAAATAAGTTCACATTAAGAAATTAGAAGCAAAAACATGGACCCCAGATGCTGAATAACGAAAATGGGGATAAAAATACAACCTTTGCAGAAGTAATGAAAGAAACCCTTGAATCAATTAGGTTTAGAGATCGATTGCAACACTGCGCTTCCAAATGGTAGAGCTAGCTAGGGTTTTAAAAATAACTTTGGGCTTCTTTTCAAATGAGAACAGCTAAAATAAGCGGGCTTATTATATCCCCTCCTCCTAAAATAAGATAATTGGGCTTGTTCTGTAAATAAAAATTAACAAAATACTACTAAAATATAATTAATAGTGATAATCAAAACTATATTAATTAATAGAATAATCAAAACTGCTTTTTAAACAAACAGATCAGTTTGAAAATTCTTTAATACTTTCATTTTGCTTTTATGTTTTCAACCATAATTAAAGTATTAGTATTATAATAGCACTAAAAATGTAAAACTTTTTAATTCAAATTAGGGATTACAAAATATACTTGGATTCTATAGATACTTGCAAAAATTTCTACAAGTGAGACAGATAATTACTCATAATATTGGAATTGAGTACGGGGAAATCCACAAATTTGCACGAGTATGAGTTGCAGGTACGGATACTAAAGTATCCAACCAACCTCATCATGCACATTATATATATATGTTACAAAATAATAATATATATTATATTATTTATATATATATATATATATATAAATTTTTTGTGACTAATATTCTAAGTCCCAATCTCTAATAGTATGACTATCAAAGAGCAAAAATCCTAAATCACTATGTTGAATGATATAAGAGAGTGAAAATCCTAAATCATTAATTAGAGTTATTGTTAAGTGATTAGAACATTAACTTTAACAATTGTTACATTGTATGATTATTTTTGTAATTTTATTTATTTATGACTTGATTTGGAATGAATCAATATTATATTTGCTTATTTTTAATATTATGTGTATATGCTTTTAATGTTATGTTTGAGTTATTTAAGAATGAATTTTTAATGTACTTATAGTAATTGTTTTAATTAAATTTCTATTAATTTATTATAATTAACCTTATACATAAGTAAAGTGCGAATTACGGGTGCATATATGAGTATATAGATACCTAGCGACTACCAGGATGAAAATTAAAATTAATATCCACACGGGTATGAGATCGATATGAGTATATAGATACTTAATGATACGACGATGAAAATTAAAATTAAGATCCACAGGGGTATGAGATCGGATATGAGTATTATTTTTAAACATAGGTATGAGGACGGTTACTATAGGACTCTACTCATTGTCATCCCTAGTTCAAATCCAATTATGTATAACCAAATTGACATTGATCAAATTTACAAGGTTAAATTAATTTTTTGATTCTATTAATTTATTTTTAACATTAGGTTTGGTCATCTATTTTTATGGATTCAATTTAGTCATTTAATTTTAAAAATAATTCAATTTGAGTGATCACGTTGTTTAAATTTAGCCATACAGCTTAAATGTACATTGTGACTATTTAAAATCGTTACTAACTAATTTTAATCAATCACATAATAGGATTTCTTAACACCGATAACCCAATTTAGATAATAAGATCAAATTGAATTAATTTTAATTAGAGGACCAAACTGAATTTTAAAAAAAATTAAAGAAATAAATCAAACTAAAAAATAAATTAAAAGAATAATAAACTAATTTAAAAACCTTCTAAGACTCATTGATTATATTATAGGCACAATGTACCCAACTCATTATGCGCTTCGTAATTTCGAATATTTTAGTCAATAGATATTACTAATGTATGCACATTTTGTTAATTAAGGTGCTTTTACAATACTTGCACCAAAATAAATCGCTTATTATATTATTACAGCATCAGTGATATTTGTTTCGGCTTTTGTGCTGTATTGATACACTTTTTTATATAACGATATGTACTCTAGGACACTGCAAATTATAGCACAATAATTTATAACTTTTTACTTGCCTTTTGAGCAGACTAAATCTTAATGATAACATAGAAACATTGCATTAGGCTGAAAACCATCAATCAATCAGCACTACAAAATTGAATTGCTATAACGAGTGGAAAACCAGTATATTATACACAGGTAAAAATTCGAGACTCCAAGCAGAGAATAGAATTTTGTAAGGTTGTCAAACAAATGCTAAATTCTACATTCTTACTTAAATGAATGTTACACAAGCCATCAGAGTCTGTAACTTTCTCAGAGCAATCAATCAAGTATAATCAATACTTGCATCCAAACCACAATGATTGCATTGTCATTCTGATGGCTTCATAAGATACCAGGAACTATAACATGAAAAACTAACATCCTTCACTCTCAGCTTCTGTTGATTCTACTTATTTCCCCAGGTCTGATGCGTGAATCGATCGTTGATAGGATCTGTGGCATTGACATGCCTCCCGAAACAACAATCTCTGCAATTTGAAACATATTCAAGCATATGTTGAAACTAGAGTGAACGAATTATTATTATTATTATTATGAAATAACAATTTCTACAATTTTGAAACAAATTCAAGCATATGTTAAAACTAGTGTAGTGGATTATTGTTATTGCTATTCTTGGCAGTTAATGTTATTGTAATATTGTTATTCTTGTTCTTCTTACAGTCCTTGTGATTATTATTATTAGGCTATTATTATTAGGCTTGAATATGTTTTTGGTCCCTATAAATTCATTTTTGATCCCTGTAAGTTTATTTTTCTAATTTTAGTTCTTGTCAGTTGACACCTTTGCAATTTTGATCCCTATAAAATATTTTGTTCAGTTTTAGTCCCTCTAAGTTAGTATTTTTTCAATTTTGGTCCCGGTAAACACAAACTTATGGAAACTATAAATGAAAAAATTAGAATCTTAAAAGAGCTAAAATTGGAAAAGCACCAACTTACAGGGACTAAAATTAGAAAAATGAACTTACGAGGACCAAAAATGGAAAAACGTTAACTTCCAACCAAAAACATATTTAAGCCTTATTATTAGTAGTCCTAATAGTAGTAGTACTTAGCGTGTGTCCAAGAGCATTGATATCCCAACAAAAACACACATTTATATACACATCATTGCCTGCAACTTGGAAGTACATAAGCTAGCCTAGAAAATGATACTTACACATCAAAAAATGATAATTACACATGCCATGATAGGTACCCATAAAATCTAGATAGTATGTTGTACTAGGATCAGAGTGTCATCTAGAAAAATGTAGAAAAAAGCATGTGAAGAACATGAGACCATGTGTAGGTAAAACAATCATTACTTGCTGAGTCCCTATATATTCCAAATTTGCAAGACCAAAAACCTATAGTTCAAATTTTAGTGCACCATGAATAGAGAGAGAACTACAGAAAGGAAACTCCATAAACAAACTATCTTTGTAACATAACCACAATGCAAAAATAAATATGCCTGATTTGACTTCTATTACTTGAGACTTCAAGTAAATACAAAAGAAACACTCACCAATTCCTTCACGAATTGATAAGTTTGGCCTAATGACATCCTTGGTGTTGACAAGAAATATATCACCAATATAAAGATGATTTGTAGGAACATAGACACAGCATAATTCCTCGTCTCCAGAATAGTTCTGTAAAAAAAATATTTTTTATTAAAAAAAGAGAAATAATTTCAACATGCTATGTTGTGTAAAATCTTTATAAACACATATAATCAACAACAGTTGACCACAAACCAGTCTCATCAAACTCAGCATCAATTTCTTATGCATATGGAAATTTTCCTATAGCTTAATGTATACATGGCTTTAAAGAAAAAAAAAAAGCATAAAAAATGCCAAAATCTAAATAGCAACCAGCAACATCAGAATAATGGTTCTTGGATGCCAGGAATGCAACAATAAGGAGCAATGATAATTGCCTCAGCCATGCAAAGAGTTCTTGTTCATAAACAGATGGGTAAAATGTAAAACAATAATTCTATTATTTATCAAATCAAGCCAAACAAGCATTAGTTGTACATATTTTGTATTATTCATAAAGTAAAGACCATTGAACCTGTATATCAACCAAGCAAGACAAAGATTAGCATCCTATCACTCTATCAGAAAGCTTGAAGCAAAAAAAATTAGTCAAGACTATTTTTCTTACATCCAGATTGACACATCTCGATCAGAAAATAACTAAAATTACATTATAAGTAACAATAAACTATTAGTTAAAGTCGTAACACCAGGGCATCTTAATGAAACTCCAATTCAAGCAATGAAGTAAATGTTCTGAAATTAAAAGCCACCAAACATGGAAGTATCACAGAAACCTGAAGGGTAACTGATGAGGTGATGAATCCAAATGCATATTCTCCAATACGTGGATGCCGAATGATGGCTACTTCTTTGAAGGCTTGTGTATTTTGATCTGTGACAATATGCATTTTAGCATAAAAGTTTCTCACCCAATATTTCATTAATGCCAGTATCACAATTAAGAGTTAAATGCTGGCAAACACACACCTGGAGAGATAGCAGCACTAATCTGCTTGGAGGCATTATAAATATGACGAACAAGTGGCATTCGCTTGATAAACCACTCCCCAAGGCCCAGGACAGATGTACCCAACCATGATGACATGAAAACCCCAACCAAGAAGATGAAAGTTATGGAAGTTATGAATCCAAGACCTGACCAAATATTAGCAAATAATTTCAACATGTTTCAAACAGTAAAATCAATTGAAAAAAGTTTTGTTGCTCTATTGGACATTTCAACTTGAAATAATCCAACCCTCCCTTGGGCAAAAAAAATAAAAATAGAGAAGACAAAAAAATGAATATTATGAATATAACTTCATTCAAATACACATCCAAGAAACAGAATACTAAATAGCCATATTTTTAGCAGCCTCAAGTGAAAAAGAGATGATTTTCTTAAAACAATCCCTGCCACAAGACAAAATAAGTTGTTGACAAAAAAAAAAAAAGAACTTCGTTACAATCTTTACATAAGTAAAGGTTAATTGTGAAATATCATAAAACATAAGAACTTACCAAAAATATCGATTCCAAGTTGAGCATAGATAGGAGAGAAAAATCCATCCACGAAATGAATAAACCACCATGTTATATAGAAGGTGATTGCAATTGGAAAGAGAATGACACTGCAAAAAAACTAGCTGTGAGATATCACCAATTCAACAACACAGAAACAAAGGACCTTGCAATAAAAAATAAAAATAAAAGAAACAAAGGACCTTATGAATTAGAAAAGGACAAAGCGACCACTGGTCCAAATATAATGCAGCAAATCTTAGATATGTACAAGCAGAGAGGGGTATACTGGACAAGAAAAAATATTCTTAGGAGCAAGTATTCACTACTAAATCATCATTGATGACGAAAAGTCTATCTATTTCTCCATCATGGTGTCCTTTTAGTTTAAATCAAGTGATGAGATAGCAATGCACTTGTTACATATTTTTGTGGTACTTATGTTGAGAATTGTCTTAAAAGAGTGCATAGTAGTTACTGGTGTTCAGTAAGTTCTTTGGAGATTTATAGTCTCTAGATTATAGAACCCAGGATTTTCATTCAATTAAGGTTTCCCTATAATAAAAAGTATCACTTGGACTCTTTGATATAACTAGGAATTATATATCCCCCCCAATAGTGAGGGGAAGTAAGAGCTTTCCATTGTTCAGTAGCTATTATGCTCTGTAATTTTCAGAGTGCAACGCAACACCATAAAAAAGAAGATGCTAGTAGAAATAAAATGAAGATAAAAATTAAGAAAATAAACCAACACTTCAACGAATATAAGGCATACAAAGGGCAAATTCATTCACGAAACAATCAAGATCATGTGTATGAATACACAATAGGTATCATATATCCATACTTGACTACAAGATAGGGATAGAAGAAAGAATAGCGTACCATCCAGTCATAAACTTTTTTGATGCCCAGCTTCTAATAACTTTGTAAAAAGTCTACAAATAGACAGAAACAATAAAAAATGGGCAATCTGTGAGACAAATAGTCATGAAGGCAGAGTAAATTCTCAATATATGCAACTAAAAGAGTTAGATAATTTTCTTCCGTATTCAAAACCACGAAAACAAAAAAAGAACATTCACTTCAAATATATACAGCTAAAAAAATATCTTTCTACTTATATATATAACTTCTTGCTCCATTATACAGCTTACAATAATTAGCACTAGATAAATAGCTTTTTCACTTCATAGCCAATTTTACTATCCCTTTTCATTTTGAATACAATTTGATGAATCATGATACACAGTGCCCATCAAAGAGAAACTACCAATTCCCCAATTCCTAACTGGTTCATCCCCAAAAAAACCTCAATCCAAGTGAAGGGAGAAACTTTCGAGTAAATCCCCAAACCCAACGCATTCAATAGAGTCCAGATTGAGCGAATTGGAGAAAAAAAGAGGAATCAAAAAACGAATTGCGGTGGAGAATTGAAAACCCTAATTGGGGGAAGAGATCACCTCGCGTCCGGAATGATGCGGGGACGACGCCGACGAGGATGGCTTGGGGGAAGGGGAGACGGCGGCATCGCCGGCGGGGCTGTCGGCGACGGGGATGAGTAGCTCTCGATCTCTGTCTCTGGTGGTGATGGCCATGGAGGACATCGTTTCGGAACGGAAAACCTCTTTCTGCTTCTGAAACTATTGTTTTCTTTCTTTGTGGTCTTCGCCTTCCTTTTTTCTCTTTTCTCTTTTTCTTTTTATAAATTTTATTTGCTTCAAATATGTTTTAAGTCTATCTGTCTTTGAATATTCCAGTCCATGACTCTATGTATACAAATCATACTCGTTTAAATTAATCTTTATTTATTATAAAAAAAAGAATTATAGCCTGTAGGTTCCTATTTGCCGTAGAAATTTGTTGTCAACAACAGTGATTCAAGTTGTTTGGTTAATCTCTAGAAGTAATAATACATATTTTTAATTTAACCTTTATCAGGAAGAATTTCTGTTTAATTTCTATAGTATGACCATTTTCAATTTTGTCCCCTTTATTTTATGTCATTAGTAGTGCAAAAAGATTGTATTTGCCTGTACTTGAAAGTGATATAACACAATAAAAATGCATTAGCACAGTAGTGATTTATTTATAGAAAAAATTCAAGATAGAGAGTAATGGGAGTTTAGAACTTTAAAATTAAAAAAAGATACACTTTTTAAATTATAGTGGTTTATCTAATCAAGTAATTTAACATAAAAATAGATATTATAATATAATTAGATTATCATAAAATATTAGAGGCACAAAAATAAAAGAATATTAACACACAAACTCATATTGAGAAAAAAAAATCGATAAACTAAAACTATCACATGCTAACAGTTTAATTTAAAAACACTATCAATATTCTAAAATTCAATTATAGATTGATATGTATGATAAATTTGTTATGTTTTATAATATTTTATTAAAAGTCATTTTAAGAATGATTTTTTTTAATGACAACATAAATGTCTAAATAATCAACACATGATAATTAAAATATACAAATTAATTAATTAATATAAAAAAAGAAAAATAAAAAAATTTAACATTCTATTCAAACAAACAAAATGCATTGAGATGAACATGTATTGAGAAAAAAATTAATAAACTAAAAATTATAGAATAAAAAAACTTATAGATAAATATTCATCAAACACAAAATAAATTATATCCAATAATTTAATAATTTAGTATACATGCATATCAATACATAATAAAAAAATGGATCAGCCCGTGACAACATAGCAGATTTATTTTTGCTTTTATTCCAGATTTATGCTTTGATTTTTTCTTTTATTTCATGCTCTGTCGTTACTTCTCTTATTTACGTTTTATTTTATGATTTACTGCTTCCTTTTAATTAATGTTGGATCTGAAGTACCTAATCTTCTCAAAGGCATTGTTTTACTTACCACATCACTCAGCCAATCTTTAAAATACAGGTGTGTTGTGCCTGTGTTCGCATTTCTATTTGTATCAAATCATTCAATAAAAAATGGATTGATCATTTTGGAATCAATGAGTTAACAAATGTTATCTATTTTTAAAATTTTAATAAATATAAGTATATAACAAAACCCGTTAATGATAGGGAACATGTAGATGGAGAGAGGGGAGTTAGTTTGTTTACATGAGAGTATGAGTATCTATGCGAGAGAATATTGGCTGAGATATATGAAGAAAAATAGGATATTTTGAGTTTAGTTCAGTTTACCTTTTTTAATAGTGGTTTACATTATTGGTCTTGAAAAGGTGAAAAAAATTATTTATCTAACCAAGCAATTAACAATACTAATCTCATTAATTAAACAGAAAAATATAATTTTTAATGGATAAACAAAAAAAAAATAATAGTTATAAATAAAATATTAGAATATCTGCATGGAACGAAATGGTTGACAAAAAAAAAAAGAACTATAAAAACATTCTAGCATTTGCACTGGATGTGTTAAGATTTACAAGAGGGAGCAAAATATAAGTTTTGTGTAGCTTCATCAGAGAGTTAAAAAAAATCTATTCCAGAGAGGAAAAAAACACATCTTATAAAATGCAAGAGTTTTTTTTTTTTCTTCTCTTCTTCGCCTATAAAAAGCACATAAAAAGAAGTAATATGTGAAAAGAAGACTAAAAAAAATACAATGAAGAAGAAACACACATATCAAGACCATTGGATCTTACAAAACACTGTATAAAATGCAAGAAAATTTTGTCTTCTTCACCAGTAAATTTCAGAGATAAGAATGATACATAAGTATAGAAAGCTATATTCAAATAAAGAATGTTCATCAAGACTGAGAGGAAGCAAAAGGATTCCATGTAGATTGAACTCGCCCAATTTCTGCATCCTAATGTGCAGAAGATATGATTAGAAGTATGTAGAAACAATTTAGTTAGAATAAAACCATCTAGAGTGTGCAAAATGTTTTTGGGAAAAGTGTAAAAAAAAAGAAAGTGACTTGGTATCAAGAGAAGGTGTAAAAGAAGACTCTGAATCTTTGGCCACCAAGCCATGTCGCCCTGTTTAAATTTACATGCACCAATCCACTGAAATTGTACATTTTTATTGGTAAGAGAACCACAACTCGACCCAATCTGGGTAAACTTAAAAAATGAAACAACGTACCCAGGATTGCAACATGTAACACTTAAAATTAGAGGCAAGCACAACCCATGTCCTAAAGCAAATGAACTTAAAAATCCTTGCACGCTAGGCACATAGTGTACCACGTTTAACCTTCTTCACTGACATTTGAAAAAATTCATAAAAACAACCTGAGCAACTAAATAAGAGAAACCTCTAAATATTCAAAATAGGTTGTTTTAAAGTTAATATCATGGCAGTTTTAAAATTTTAGAACGTGGATGAGACAATGAGCAGTTTTAAGAGAGACAGTTTTAAAATTAAAATGATTTTTTTTAAAAAAAAAGTAGTTTTAATTAACAATTCTCAATCACAACAGTTAGTTTCAAAATAAAAAATGAGTTTTGAAATTTAAAAATGGTCAGTTTTAAAATTTGGTTTATTATTAATTGGTAGATAGTAGATTGGTAGATTTAAAAACTTAAAAACGAAGGAGTTTTAAAAATATGTAACACACATTCAAAATGGGCGGTTTTAAAATCAAAATGAGGTTTGAAATAAACAAATTATAAAATGAAAATGAGTTGCAACTCCTTCACTTTCACGATATTCAAGTAAATCTTACACAAATATTGACATGAGTTCCAACATTACTTTGTTTGATGCTTGGCTCCTTATCCTCTGCAACTTTCCTAAGAAACATAAATTGGATATATTACTATAGAAAACTTTTTAAAAAAAAAAAATCTTATTATCTATATATATATAAAAAAAAAGATATGGGAAGAAAACACATTGATAAGAACAAAACTGTGATCATTCTTCTACGGTAGTGATGCTATGTTGATACTTCCTCCTCTTGCATGTCATTGATACGATGAATGTATGTTTTGCTTGATTTTGGACTTCCTGCCTTGATGCAAACAAAACTATGATCATAACTCATTGTTGTCGAAGGTGATTTCCAGCCACAACAAGCCTTCTTTTGTTTCTCTTTCTCTTTTATATTTCTTCTTCTTCCTCTTTCTCACAATGATCTCCACCCAGATTGATGGCCTCCAAGAAGAAGAAGAAATACCATCCTTATGAGATTTACAAACATATAAAAATTGAAGAAGTAATAAAAAAATAAAAGATTAGAGATTGAGCAAAATAAAGTCTTTGGGGCTCCCATGGATCTCATCTCTTTTACAAAATCCATTGTTTCCTTTTCAATTCAGAGCTTCCCTCGTTGGATTTGTGAAAGGTTTTAAGATGACAATTGCTTTGATTTTACAATCGAATCACAAATACAATTCAATAATGAAAACTTAAGAATCAAACATAGTTAGGATATAGAACCCCCCCAATTTCTTTGCATTCATTCTTCTTTATTAACATCTCGTAAACGAAACCTTACATCTCATCCTTTAACAACAACATTATTATCTCAAACTTAAGTTGTTTAACAATCCCTTTTAGATATATCTATGTATGTGTACCCCAAATTAATGTCATCTCGTTTCTAGCAACACTAGCGTCTAACGTTGGGCCACCTAGTTTCCATCACAACAAAAGAAATATTCGTATGACCCACATCAGAAAATAACAGATTTTGTTCTTGAAAGAGCTCAAGTCAAGAGGGAGAAAGAGAGAAAGGGAGAGACGAATTTTTTTAGTAGAAATGGTGTACCACATCACTACATGACTACATGCATGAGATGAATCTATCATTATATAAAAGTGGTCTAAGGATAGATCATATGTTAAATTTGTCCAACTTAGTCATTAAATTTCAAATAATAGTCCTTCAAATTAGAGAAATATTTAATAAATAATTGAAATTGTTATAATCCCTAACATAGTTATACCAACATAATGTAACTTATCTTTACTTAAAAAATAAATATAATGTAATATGATAGATCAATAATTTTATTTTTTTAAACATATAATCATGTTAATAATAACAAATACTGACAAATTGAAGGAACAATTTGGAATTTAGTCATTGAATAAAAATTCAAATTTGAAAGTTTTGTTCACCATAACGCGCGACTGAAACAAGGAAATTAGAAACTTTTGATCGTTGGTTGGTTCCTTTGAGAAGAAGAATGAGTGGCGGCGAGAAAGAGGCTATGGCAGAAGTGAAGGAGTGGCTGGCGAAGACGTTCGAAGGCGCTGGGAAATCCGTTCCGGAATTCGAATACACGCCGCGCAGCGTCAAGCATTTGAACCATCTCATGACTCTCTCCAAATCCAAAGACGAAGCCGCGCGCCTCGTCGCTCGCGATTTCCGCCTCAAGGCCTCCGAGTACCGATCCCAAGGTTAGGCTTAGGGTATTTGAGCATAGGCATTGCTTGATCACGACGCAATTTTAGTTGTGGATTTCAAATTCTGTATTGTATTTCACCTAAAAATTAAAATTCTGAATCGGAAGTTGTTGGTTTTGGTTTTGGTCTCAATGTCATAATTTGGTGAATCCCAGATAAAATTATCGAGACACTTATGAAACATTGAATAAGTTATATCCAACTAATTAAAAATGTGGAAACATTTGAGCATAGTCAATTTTTAAAACCATCGATGCTGATGATGATTTAAATATTGCAGCTGCGAGGATTAGGGAGATTTTGGAGAATTTGGGATTGGCGCAGGAGAGCTTGCCCTCCAATGTGGTTAATGCCGCACAAGTTCTTGCGGATGTGGCCAACTTGTTGAATATAAGGGATACTGAAATGAGTAGGTGTGTTTTTGTTTACTTTCACCATTGTTGTTTTTTGTTTCTGCATCAATATTTGAAGTTTGAATATTGAATATTGAACTCACCCCTGGAATCTGTGTTTAGCTTTCTTGTAGCAATGGGTGATATTTCCTTGAGGAAAACTGAAGTGGAGGAAAAAAGGACCGAAGTGAACAAGGAATCCAAGCTTCTACTTGATTACACCAGAAAGGCCATAGCCAGGCTAACATATTTAAAAAGGTACATTCTCAAATTAGTTAAACACGGCTTTAAATTGCTATTGTCAAAATTGCAGGAAATTGTAGGTATATAATTGTAGGTGTGGTGTTGTGAAAGCCTCCAAAACTGCAATATAAAACTATGTAATTGAGTGTTTTTATGTATTCATGATGTGTTTTACATTGCAGTTGCCTTGCAAGTTTTGGTTGCATTGTGGCAATCACGACCTAATGCAGTTGTTACACCCACTGCAACTGAGATATTGCAGCTGCATTACATGATGTCTCCGCAGATAGTATATTCAGCTTTTTGGCATAATACACTCTCTTGTTATCAGTTATTTTGCTAAGTTGGCATGAAGTAATTTGTATGCAGAACACTTGCTCAGTTAGAAGACGAGGTTGCTCCATGTGAGGCTCAGAAGGAAAGTTGGGAGACAAACTTAAAAGTAATGGCTGCTAAAGAAAGACAGTACAACCAACAATGTGACAACTACAAGGTATGGTGTCTTTCTTTTTTTCCTTGTGGGGGGAGGGATGCTCAAGAAATTAGATCTTCGAGGTGACATATATGTTGGGAATGTATATGATATATTGGGTTGTGTTAGGTACCAGAGTGCCGAAGTGATAACACTCAGCTAAAATAAGAGATGAGAAAAGAAGAAATGAACACACAAAGTTAACGTGGAAAACCCTCAACGAATAAAGTAAAAAACCACGGGCAAGATTAAAAAGGATTTTCACTAAGTGGAAGAAATTACAACCTCTCTCTAAAATATAAGGAGAAACCTATATTACTCTCTCTTATATTAGGAGAACACACTCACTCACTCAAGCAAATTGAAGAACACTTGTTTTCTCTCAAGTGTGGGATACATAGAATGAAATGAATGAAGCCTATTTATAGTTGCAAGTGATGAATCATGGCCACATGTTTAAGTCAACAAAAATGGCTTTAAGACATCATGGCTTACATCAATCTCCCACTTGGAGATATGATTGAGAATCAATCAATCTCCACACAATTCTATTTTGCCATCTGCATGTTGTCTACGTCTCTGTTAGGCCATAAGAAGATCTACACCATATGAACTTGTCAGTGTTGATTGGTTTTGTCAGCGCATCTGCTATGTTCTCCTTTGTGTGAATTTTCTGTACATTCAAGCTTCCGTCTTCTACCACTTCACCAACAAAATGATATCGAACTCCTATGTGTTTCGTCCTGGAATGGAAGGCTGGATTCTTTGCAATGTGCAAGGCACTCTGACTGTCACAATACACAACAATTTGTTGCTGCTTGTACCCGAGTTCTTTCATTAACCTCTGAATCCATATAGAGTTCCTTGCAAGCTTGTGTAGCTGCCATGTACTCAGCTTCTGTAGTAGACAAAGCTACAACAGTCTGGAACTTGGATAACCAGCTCACCGCTCCTCCTGCAAGCATGAACACATAGCCTGTGGTAGATTTTCGTTTTTCAAGATCTCCTGCAAAATCAGAATCAACATATCCTCTGACAGTATACTCAGATCCTCCATAACATAGACCAACATCTAAGGTTCCTTTGATGTATCTCAGGATCCTCTTAACAGTATTCCAATGCTCTTTTCCAGGATCTGCCATAAATCGACTAACCGCTCCCACTGCTTGTGCAATGTCTGGTCTAGTACATATCATGGCATACATAAGGCTTCCCAACGCTGATTCATACGGTACTCGAGACATTTCCATCCTCTCCGCTTCACTGCTAGGACTCATACCTGAGGATTATTTATAACCGACAGGAAGTGGGGTAGAAATTGGCTTACAATCTTGCATGTTGAAGCGCCGCAAGACCTTCCTTAGATAACTCTTTTGAGAAAGCCAAACCTTCCTATCTTTTCTGTCTCGGTGAATTTGCATCCCTAAAATCTTGTTTGCGGGTCCCAAGTCCTTCATATCAAATTCCCTAGCCAACTGTGCCTTCAACTCTTGGACTCGATCTTTGTTGGGGCCTACTACCAACATGTCATCCACATACAACAGCAAAATGATATAATTATTATCACCAAACCTCTTGTAATACGTACAATGGTCTGAACAAAGTCTGTTGTATCCAAGGCATACTATGAAGGAATCAAATCTCTTGTACCAACATCTCGGCGCCTGCTTTAGACCGTACAGAGATTTGGTCAGCCTGCAAACCAAATTTTCTCTTCCTTGTTCTTTAAAGCCTTCTGGTTGGAGCATATAAATTTCTTCTTCAAGATTTCCATGAAGAAAAGCAGTCTTTACATCCAACTGTTCAAAATGTAAATCAAATGCAGCACACATACCCAACACTATTCTGATAGTAGTAAGTCTGACAACTGGAGAAAATATCTCGTTGAAGTCTATACCTTCTTTTTGAGCATAACCCTTGACTACCAGTCTGGCACGATACCTTTCCACCTGATTGTTTCCATCTCGTTTAATTTTATAGACCCATTTGCTTTCGATGGCTTTCCGACCCTTTGGAAGTTCAACAAGTTCCCATGTCTTGTTCTTATGCAAGGCTTCCATCTCTTCCTGCATTGCTGTCATCCATAAAGAAGCATCTGAGCCATTCACCGCCTCCTGAAAGGTTGATGGCTCCCTTTCTTCTGTTAGAAGACAGTATGCATCATGGCTTGCCATAACATAATCTGAGTGCCATGATGGTATTCTGATCTGACGTGATGATTGTCGAACTGCTGTCTCATTGACCTCGTTTGGTACTCCGACTTCATCATTTACTGGTTCTGCCTCAAAAGAATCATCTTCTCCAGACCTTCTTACTATCTCAACTGCAGTAGTTTGTTTGGTAGTGCTGTCATCTTTCTGCTCACTTTGTAGTTCATTTTCTGCAAAGACTACATCTCTGCTGATAACAACCTTGCGGGCAGTGGGATCCCACAGGCGATACCCCTTCACATTATCAGCATATCCCAAGAAGATGCATTTCCTGGATTTTGGATCCAGCTTTGTTCTTTCTTGGGAATTGTACATCACGTACACAGGACATCCAAACATATGTAGAGAAGAATAATCAACTGGCTTTCCTTTCCACATCTCCATTGGTGTCTTCAAACCAATCGCTGTTGATGGTGATCGATTTATTACATAACAGGCAGTTTTAACCGCTTCTGTCCAGAAAGATTTGGCTAATCCTGCAGTTCTCAACATAGCTCTTGTTCTTTCCAACAGAGTCCTATTCATCCGCTCTGCTACACCATTTTGCTGAGGGGTATACGCATTTGTAAATTGCCTTTTAATACCCTCTTGCTTGCAAAATGAAAGAAATTCACCATCTACATATTCTCCTCCATTGTCTGTCCTCAAGCACTTAATTCTTTTCCCAGTTTCAAGCTCTACT
>PYAF01005920.1:418857-443479 GCA_007407185.1 Glycine tomentella
TCGAAGAGTATAGAGTCTCCTCTTTAAGAATATTCTGTTGTGAAGAGATTTGACCTCGTACAATTTAACAAGAGTATCCCAAATCTCTTTTGCAGTCTTCTTTTCTGCAATACTTGACAATACTGAATCCGCCAATGCTAGGTGCAAATTGGCAACAGCGTTGTCATCCATCTCTTTCCACTTGTCATCAGTCACCCCTACGGGTCTGTCTTCAATTGCAGCTAAGCAATTATCCTTCCTCAGAATTGCCCTTATTTTCAATTTCCACAGGGAGAAATTACCCCCATTAAACTTCTCAATCTCAAATTTTGCTGCCATGGTTTTGCACCAAATCACTTCCGTAGATAGTACCGTGAGAGACAAACTGGAACAGTGATCGTAGTCTGTAAAATAGTACACCAGGTAAGTTCCCAGGAAAGAGAGGTGGGTCACAAATGGACACACTTAAGTACCAAGTCTTTCCTTAGCCAGAACTTTCCTAGACATGCACTTTTCACACTACCACACTTTGTTTCCAGCAACAAGAATAATTCTTTTCTGATGTGGAAGATCAGACAAAACTGCAACCACAGAGCATACTAAGAATTTTCTTATGAACTCGGCACCTCCTCACTTTGTTGCAGCAGCGGAATAGTGACCACAAACCAGTGGCTCTAATACCACTGTTAGGTACCAGAGTGCCGAAGTGATAACACTCAGCTAAAATAAGAGATGAGAAAAGAAGAAATGAACACACAAAGTTAACGTGGAAAACCCTCAACGAATAAAGTAAAAAACCACGGGCAAGATTAAAAAGGATTTTCACTAAGTGGAAGAAATTACAACCTCTCTCTAAAATACAAGGAGAAACCTTCTTTTCTCATCTCTTATTTTAGCTGAGTGTTATCACTTCGGCACTCTGGTACCTAACAGGTTGGATGTGGATTTATCTTTAGCGCACAAGAGATATAGATAGAGAAAAGAAAAGGATGGGAATGAGAACAACCATAAAATGCTGTAGAAATCTCTAGTCGTTGAGGAAAAAGCAAATAATCCCATACCCATTAAACCTCTTTTATACTATGATGCTTATGATAATGATATTATCCCTTGAGTTTGTGTACTTTTGATCAAATTTTATTTCTTCTGATATTATTATCCCTTTTTTGATCTCCCTTGATGATTTCCTTCAACATCCTTTCCGGTCTCCCTCTTCTCCTTTTTCCCATGCTAAAATCCATTTAATATTCTCTTCTAATTGACACCTCTTGTAGGCTTCTTTGTACATGTCCAAACCACCTTAACCGATTTTCTTTCATCTTTTCCTCAATGGGTGCTCCACCAATATTCTCCCGTATAACGTCATTTCAGATTCTATCTTTTCTTGTATGATTACACATCCATCTTAACATTCTCATTTTGTCATAGGCTGCAGTCACTGATATTCATGACAGATTTTTGGCCAACTGCCATGTGCCCCTGCCACCATTAATAAATTAATAAATAACATTGAATTGTTGTACTCTTTATGTTATTCTATCATTTTTACATGCTGAATAACATTTGGTGCAGAGAATGCTGGATCGTTCAGGTTATACCCCAGAGGTTAGCCATGGGATTTTGGTTGAGATGGCTGAGCATAGAAAGGAGCTAGAGAAGAAGACTAAGCCCATCCTTGATACTCTGAGGAGTTACCAAGATTTGCCTCCGGTATTTCATTTTTTACATGCTTTCTGTTTGTTATAATTCTTGACTGTTTCAAAACTATGTTGTGTTTATTCTTACATTTCTGTTGATTGGGATTGTCCAGGATAAAGCTTTGGCTGCCTTAGCAATTGAGGATAAGAAGAGGCATTATGCCGATGCTGAGAAGTATCTTGAAGATGTATTGCAGTCAGCTCTTGCTAGTTCTGAGTGATATAGTACTGTAGTTTTTATTTTATTTTATTGTAAATTTGCTTGCTTTTAAGATTCTATTTTTCAACCTTGCTAAAGATGTGTATGGAGAAGTGTGTTACGTAAGTTGGCTTTGCTTGGACTGGACTGAATGGGATCAGGTGCTGTTGTATTTTAAATTGCACATCATGCAGTCATCGTCCAATTCTCAGGAAAAAGTGTTGCATATAATTCTTTGATTCTTTCATATTTTATCTCAAAATAAAATTTTGAATGGTGAGTATCACAATTGCAGAGAATCCTGAACCTTGCTAAGCACACAATACTGTTTTGTTAGTTGTAATATCATGTTTACTCAATAATAATGATGTTTGGTAGTAGTAGTACTGTAGTAGTCATCCTAAGATTGCAGGAGCCTTTAGCCCTAAGAGGAGTGTTAAACACATTTTGCAGAGGAACAACTTTCATTAATAATGGTAAAGCACAACTTACAGTACAAATAAAAAGCGGGAATGAAATCCTATATTTACTAAAAAAAGAGACTATTAACCCACTGAGCTACAACAACCTGTTGCTCCTCTAGCAAATCTTCATATTTGTGAAACACTTATAAATTATGTTAGATTTACAATAATCAATTTAAATTGGAATTCAGAGAAAGAACAATTTCTTTAATATTCTTTATAATTAAGTCATGTCTTAACATTGTTTTTTCAAATAATCAAAATTTTATTATATATTTTAAGCTTTTATTTATACTACTAAAATGATTTTTGTTTATTTTTAAAGACTTCCAACTACCTCAAAATTTTACTGAAAAGTAAAATCTTAATTACTATAGTTATTTAAAAAAATTATATCACTATTAAATAGTGATGTGATGTGGCATACAATTAATAATGTCACATTTTATGGTATTTCTTTCACAGAGACATCAACTTGTCATGCAATCAGTTAAAATATAGACTATTTTTAAATTTATAAAAACTTAAATTAATGTCTTTTTTTTGAAAAATTAAATCACGTAAAATTAAAATTTGTAAGAGATTCAATTGCCATGCTTATTTTATTGGTTTAGGCTACACGTGCTATATGAGATGGGATCCAAGATCGGATTTTGAGAATTCTAGGATGATGAGACATTAAAGACCAAATTCCTGCGCGAGACGGGTCCAAGTTGTGGGCTTAGATACATTTACTCTAAAGTAATTAAGATAATAATGGTTTATATTGAAAATTTGAAATGCTTTGAAACGTAATTTTTCATACTAAATAATTGGTTCGAATCTAATGTGATTGACAAAATACATCAAAATTCAATATATCACTCAACCCATATTTTTTAATGGGTAATAAAATATGAGCATTCATGTATTACAAAGACTCAAATGATATATATATATATATATATATATATCTTTTATCGTCATGCATCATGATTTATTATTTCAATAGTTTCAATTCGGGTTAGAACCAAACACATCATCACCCTAGAATATAGTAATTGGTTAAAGTTGCATGCCTGTAATTCCTTTTCTTTTCCACATTTTCTAATAGCTTGAAATTAGCATGTGCATTATAGATAATCCAATGGTATGAGTATCATTATATCCAGTCCTATATATAAGAAACAAAAGGTAATTTTTTCTTGCTAAATTTATTTTACCCCTAATGATTACATTCATTTTTTAATAAAAGTGATGTCTTTATTGAGCGATCAACAAAATAAGGTAAGCTCATTGGTTGAAAAATTATTTTTTGAAAAGTAACTATGGATAATTATGGAATAAAACTAAAATTTATGATAAATTATCTAATCTAACTATTTTTATTGATCTTGATGAATTAGATAATTGTTTCTTATATACAAGATCGAAGGTAGTATTATTCTAAGACAAAAGTCGTTCATTGCAAAATTATGCGACTTCTGCAGCCAAGGGGTTCAACTCTTCTTTCTTGTATCAATTGAATGAGTCCTTATATACAAGGTGAAGATGCTGATATCTAAAGGCTGTATACATGGTCTCAAAATATGTAATCATAAATTTACAATTACCTCCTCAATCAATTCACCTAAAACTAGGTTCTCTACTGCATTGACAACTTGCTCAGCTTCATCTGCGGAAAATCCATGCCTCCAACCCCAGTTCCATATTCCATTTATCAGTCCATTGTTGCACTTAATATCTCTCTCCATCATTGCATAGATATTATCTGAAGCTAGTTTTTCACTGTAAGATGTTAGATGCTCGATGGCACTATAGACTTCATCAACCAACCTCCCTAAAGAGATGTGATATCTTGAATGCCCTGCACAAGTTAGCAATAAAGGGTGAACTGCTTGTGTCCCCTGAAGGCTTTTTCGCTCAGTGAGTTCATTTGCACAATCTAAATAAAGTCTGAGATTGGCTATTTCCTTAGTTTTACTTCTTGGTAGGATCTTGGGACAGTCAACATCAAGATTGAGGAGCTCTTCTGCATGTCCAATAAATGACTGACTTGTTAGAAGCAAATATTTCAGCTCAGAACTGTCTTTGTCAGGCTCAGGATTGGTTTCACTGATATTGGTGATGCTATGAGCTTCCTCAGTAGGGATAGAATCATTTTCATATTCAGACTTAAGCATCAAAATATCATCACTTGAAGAACTCTGGCTTTGCTCACAAATTTCTGCAATAAATCAAAAAGGAGGATATATATAAGTTATGTAAAAATAAACCTGCTATGTCATGATTCATGAGAAACTTATGATTGAGTTGAGTTTTATATCCATGCACTCTCGGTGTAAAAAATTTACATTATAGAAATAATGGTAGGTATGAATTTTAAGGTAGTTATTGTACAAGCTAATAAACTTACCATCGATGGATAGACTAGAGACTATTTTCTCTTTATATATGAGCTGTTTATCCATACTTTTTTTTCCAAAAAACATTACATGCATAACCTCTCATTATGTAATCATTTAATATGAGGCACTAATGATGCTAACTTGAGAGAAATTTACCTCTAATCTTATTTGCAGATGCATCTACTTCTTCATGCTCCACCGCAAGATCATCTGTTATTGTAGTGATTATTCTAATCTCAGGGCAATCATCTTTACAAGAAACATCAAGACTATCTGCTTCTTCTTGTCCTAACTGTTCGTCCCGTTCAGAAGAATAATGAATTAAAATTCAGATTTAAGGCCTTCATTCATGGATTACTAACCCAAACTCAATTTTCTTACAGATGGTTCAATACTGTTACATTCACTAGAGACAAAAAATGAGAGCAAAAGTAAACTTACAACTGGTATAGCTGCTTCAGGCTCAGCAACAGCAGGCTTTTGCTTCTTCATCTGATTCTTTTTCTGCTCCTTGGAATTGGTATTACCGATTCTTTGACTCTTCGGTTTTGAGATGGTGTTTGAATTTGAAGCAGTGGTCTTTCTGCTGGGAATCTCATTCTTGTCAATTCTGGACCCACTTTGTGGCTTCCTCAACTTTGTACTAGTAGAGCTAATTTCTCCTTGATCTTGAGATTTCGTCACAACTTTGGGTTTTGGAACCTCACATAGTCGGATAAGGCTTTGTTGTTGTTGTTTGGGTTTTGAAATCTCCTTTTCTGATAGCTTTCTACTAGTGGTAATGGTCTTCACCTTAGCTTTTTTATCAACAGTTTCATTTACCTGTGATTTGTGACTGACATGACTATGCAGTTTTACCTTACCTCCTGGAGCCTTCTCATTTTCAATAGGCTTGATTTCTTTTTCCTTCAGCTCCACAACCTCTCTGAAGAGCTTAGTTCTTTCCTCTTTGGCAAGCCTTTTGGATACATGTTCTTTCATTTTCTTTCCCATGTTGGTGGTTGAGCCTTCTCTGTGTTGGAATACTTTGGAAGGGACAAATTTTGCTTTTAGATTTCTAAGGGAAAACTCTTCTGGAGGAACAACATGCTCATAACTTTTCACACATTCTCGATATGGAGTACACCGAGGTTTCATAAGTACAATGGGAGGTAAATCACCAAAATGTTTGTGATGTGGATCAACGGAATGATGGACCTGAACCTTAGGCTCTCTGACAGGACTCTTTAAAAGTCCATTGAAATGAGTAGTCTCAAGAATTTCCTTCAAGGTCATCTTATGTTCTAGATTAACCTTAACATTTTTTCTTACCTTAGGCATATCTATGTCAGGTACAGGCCTCTTGTGATTCAGAATCTTTGGACTCTCCAACTGTTTCTGTATAACAGCTGGAAATGATCTTGAAGAGGCTTCTTCCAAACCCATCAGCTTGGCAACCAGATTGGATCCTCTTTCTCTCCTTGAAGTTGTTGGTGAGAACGAAGAATCAGAAAGCCTATCATTCCAAGCCACAGAAGACTGGCTTGAGTTTGTAGAGCGGAATGTGGATGCTGAATCCAACCCTTCAGTGGTTGTGAACAAATTTTGCCTAACCAGGCTCTCTTTGATCACTTTCTTAAGCTCCTCATTGCAACTACTTGAAGAACCATCAGCTGAAGGCCAAGGCCTTTGGAACCCCATTGGATAACTCTGTTCACCATAATGATCACAATGTGTAATTCCATCAATCACCTTGGCATCAAATCTGCCTCTTTCCGGTTTTTCATTTTGTCTTCTCTTCAAACTAGCCATGTGTTGTGAAGCCTCTTGCACCTTCCGAAGCAATAGTAGAGACTCTTGCAGGTCAAGAGCCCCTTTTAGCAAATCTTTTGCTATATCTTCAGACCTTCCATCATACCTAAGACCCCTAGACCATGAATCAATCATGTTGTTCAACCTTTGAGCCCCTCTGGATACCTCCATGAGCTGCAAGGATGATGGATCAAAAGACCTTTCTGTAGATCCTTTTGAAACCTTCTCTTCTTTGTCTTGTTTGTTTGCCAAGGATGTCTCAGCCGGCCTCCTATTTTTTGTCTTTTCCTTCATTTTTTGAGAACTGGTCCTGTATTTCCTTATTGCCCCACACTCAACAACCCCTTTTGGATCATCACATGTCATGAATGGTCTATACATGACTGAGTCTTGAGGGGGATATTCTGTTACAGAAATTTCATCAACAAACTGAGAGGCTAGTAATATTCTAACAACCAAAACAAATCCCAATTGTTATTAAAATCTCACAGAAGACTTACATGGTCTTGTCCTCTAGGATCTCACAGTTTGTCTACATCAGACAAAAAATAAGGCTTTTTTGTTGTCCCACTGAAACATGTGCAATTAATTAATTAGTCCTCATCAAAACAACAATTCTAGCAAAACAAAGCAGGTAGATCAACATAGAAACAAACAGTCTCGATCATTAGCACACTCGAATATTGAAAATTAAACTATTTGCACATGTTTCCAATTGGATTCATGAAGAAGTACCGAAAGAGAGTTGGAGATCTGTAAGTAATTCTCCACCGAAATCAGAATGGACCCAACTTTGAAATGATGCCAATAACTTTAATCACTCATAATCATAATTTTCACTAATCCAATGGCAAACTTAAATATTTTTATGATTCATACTCCATATTTGCTTCTCAAGATTAATAAAAAAATACACTTTTTTTTTGTTTATCCTCAGAGTTGATGATGAAACCAAACATTCACCATCCTCAGTTTTCATCCTCAAAACTCACAACAAAGAAGTAAAAAAAAAATGCAACAGATGAATCCAAAAATAAGTAAGAATTCATGGTTTCATGCTACACTTACCCTTGATTTTGTTTCAACTGTTCATCACTATCAGCAGCACCAATCCCAGACCCAGATGAGAAACTCATGAAAGAAAAAAAAAAACATTAAGAAAAAACAACTTATATTTACGGTGAAGAAGCTAGGAAGGTTTAGAGAAGCTTCATCCAAGGGAATGAGGTGCAAGCAAGAGACTCAGATCCACATAGGAGAAACAAAGCAGTTATGTGGGAGCATTGTCTTTGTGATTGTGAGAAGGGTAGATAGTAGCAACATTGAGCTTCCAAAAAAAAAAAAGTGTGTTTGTGTGTGTGTGTGTGTGTGTGTGTTTCTGCTTAGAGTCTTAGTATTGTTCAAAGGGTTTTGTTCTGAGACAAGAAAATCACTGAAAGATTATGGATGTGAAAAATGGTAGCAAATGGCTTTGGTAGTACACAATTGTTGCAGAGTGCCAAAGAAGCAAAGCAAAGCCTGTTTCAAAAGCACCCGGGTCAGACAGTCACAGAGTGGAAAAATGGCTCCACGCAAACCAGTTGATGAAAACAAAAAAAAATTGGTACTTCCTTTTCTTCTAAAGTTATCATGTCATTATTATTATTTTAAAAATAAAATTACCACAAAAAGGGTGTTTTTATGAGGCACTTTTTGAAAATTAATTAATTAATAAATAATGTAGTTAGAAACCGGGTCTTCACGGCACTTTACTGTTATGAAGATTGAGATTGGTCAGCTAGGGGCCATTGATTAAGGTTAAATTCGTTATATGCTGTCATACGTAAATGATTGGCTTTATAATATGATTTTTTTTTATTAATGAGATTATAATAATATGACATCTGAAGCATGCTAAATGCTAGCATAATGCATACGGTATTCATATATTAAAAAAAAATGTTATTGATATACTGTGAATTATTGAATAGAAGGAAGTATGGAACCTTGCCTCCTACGTCTTATTTCTTTTTTCTTTATTTTATGTGAATCGAAGGTTTTATGATTATCTTTTGTCACGTAGCTTGACATAAAAAAAGTGTCTTAAAATACTGCAGATGCAGATAATAATTGATACAAACGACAATATAAAAAAAACTAGGAATTGAACAATCCATCTGAACCTAATAAATAATTATTACTAGTTCTACTAAGTTGTGTTTATCTTGGTATTGAAAAATTAATTAGTCATTCTTAATGAAATATATAAGTTTTAATGTAAAATTATAATTTTTTTAAACCAGAGTATCCATTAGCTGGAAACTAAGAATAACAATTAAGTATTAAAATCTATTTAAAAATGTGACATACATGAACTTAGTAATCGAACTCTTAATCATATTAGTTAAAATTAATATATATATATATATATATATATATATATATCAGTTGCATTTAATGATTTAAATATGATTTTATTTAACTTTAAACAAGAGTCTCAAATGTTACATATAATGTGAGTTTTTTTTATTGGTCAGCACATATCAACGTGAGTTGAAATATAGTTTAAACTTTTAAGTTGTTTTAATTAAAATTTGAATTAAACATAAATCCGCCAGCAGATTCTTAAAAATTATGAAATGTCTTTAGAGAGGGAAACAAGTTGCTGATTTTCTTGCAAAAATATGGTCTTCAATCTAGTTAGGTGATAATAGTGTTTGATCAAGCTCCTAGTTTTATTCAATATATAATCTTTGATTTTGGCTTTTAGCCCCTATGTATCACTAATCAAATCCTTCTTGATTTTAATATTTTTTTAATTAATTTTATTATAATTATTTGTTATTAAATTTTTTAGTCACTGGTTACATATTTGTGCGTGTGATAACCATAATTCGTGTGTAATAAATAAATATAAAAATAAAAGTATTATAATTGTTAAAACTTTCTGTTGTTAGTCAAATGCTTACCTGGGATGAATTCTTAATTACTAAAGATCCACTTGTCCCTACGCGGCAACTAAAGTCTAAATTTGCCGGCATATAACTCCATCTGCTAACCAAATTCTCAAGATTTAATGCTAATATGAAGGAATCATTTTTATTAATTTTTTTGACTTATGGTCTCAATCTCAATCATCCTATCATCCTATGGAAACTAGTTTTCCATCGGTAAATTTGGAGAAATGTTTTTTTTTTTTAATACTTTTGTAACATTTCCTTTCTCACATTTGATTTATTTTTTGTATTTTGTATCACCAAAACTTAGATCAATTGATATGATGTTGTTCTAATTTAACGAGCCATAGTTTCAAGTTGAATTATAAATATGCAATCATTTTCTTCTTTATAAAAAAAATATTAGTAATTAATTTTCATTAGTCAACATATAAATATACAAATATATTAAACACTTAAAAAGAAGAATTTTATTGTCAATTTTTTTATTGTTTATAATAATCTTATTCAGTTCAAGTAGAATTATCTTTATACATTATGTGCCAAAAAAAATCTTTTATTCCGTAAACTTTTAAATTTTTAATTCAAAACAATAAATTATGAAAAATAAAACATACAAGAGTACTGAAAAACTTGTGCATGCCTAGACCTGTTTTTGTTTGACAAAGCCTTGATGAGGGCATTTGGTTCACCGAACAGAAAGCAAACCAATCCATTCATTGTTCACACACCTCATATGAACCTTTGTACCACTTATAATAATAATATTCATTAAGGACGAACTGTTACTACTAAGTACTAAGAATTGCATTAGTTGAAAGACATATAACCCCACCTACATCTTTAATGTTGAAAAATTCCCGATTGCATGTTGTCATGTACAGTAATAAAGTAGCTTTGAACAATATTTATTCATACCTATAAAATTGATTCTTCATTTTGCAAAGCATATATATTAAAAATATAATTAATGACAAGTAGCTAAATCAACCAACCAAAAGTCCCTAAATAATTGACAACACACCACGGGAAATTTGCCGCCCAAAGTCCCTCATTATCAAAGGAAAACATCACCAAGTAATACTGTCCAATTTTCACAAAAAAAATGACACATAAGAAACATTTAATCAAAACATTAATTTAGTATATTGCATTTTTACATTAGTGACCACAATACATGTCTGGTTTCAATTAATAAACACATGTATGTAATATTTTGTGTCAAATTCTTTTAATATATAAAGACGTTGAAGCTTTATAAATTAGCTTTAGTGTGATGCGTGTTAGTCTTTCACTAGAATTGTATCAAAATTCAAACACACAGTTATTCTAAATTTGAAAATTCCATATAAACACCTTATTAGTGTATGTTTACTAATAAAAGTTAGTCTAACCCAATGTGATCCCTAAATAAGTCACTATCTACAATCAATTCGAAGTTTTCACCCTTCGACTGAACTTCATCTGTATTTTACACCTGTCAGTTGGTACCCTCAAGGCTCAAACAAGCTATTCAAATGGCTTTTTCTTTATTATTATTTTTAAATTCAGTCACAGGACTCTTGTTGCATTTCACAACTCTGCACTTGGTCCCTATAATAAATGTAACTGAATCTCACCAGTTTTTTTTTTTTCCCTTGTTTGGTTGTAAATTTGAATTGAAGACAGTGTTTGTTATTTTAAAAAAGGGTTCAACTTAGAGTTCAATGCTCCTCTACTCCTATGCAAGACACTTAAACCGACAAACTGAGCACAGAATTATGGTAGTTGCAATTCAATAATCGTCTATATATACCTGATTAATTATTATTTATTCAAGCATCAAAGTACTTTCTTTTTTCGTACAACTTAGAAAAAAATTACTATTGAAACTTCACTACACCATAAGGCGCCTAATAAAGATATAAAACTCCAAATTAACAAGAGTATTTGTTAAATAATATTAATATTAATATAAAAGAACATCTTGGTACTAAAGAGTGATTAGTCCGAGTAGCTAATAAAGTCAATTTCTTTAAGCAATTGATCAACATTTGAATTATAAAAAACAATAAACTTGTTGAAAGGAAGGCTAGTGTCTTCAATTCTCTGAAGGAGTTAGTCACTGTGAACAATTGGGTACTCTTTACAAACATATGCATAAATAAATAAAAAACATCTCGATTATCTAAATAAGATTACAAATTTACCACTAATAAATGGTATCAATTATCTTATCCCAAGACAATAGTTTAAGAAAGTTTTTGCACTTCCCGCCTCATGAACGGACATTGTTTTATAAAAGTTAAAATTACAGCGATAGGGAAAAAGTGAGTGTAATTGCAACTGAAATGTATTTAGACAAACAAGGAAAACAAAAATTTACGTGTAAGCTTGGCCCATTCCTCAATTATAGTGTTCAATACTAAAATGAGTGTAGCCTTTTCGCTACTAAATACAACCTCTTTTTTCTGCTTTACACTGTTAACTTTTCCTTATCAAACCCCCATCATCTAATTCAAAATTTTCATGTTCTGTCTACTTCTGGCGGTTAAGCAAATGGAGTGAAAGCATGAAAGAGGAAAGTATCTTTAATTTTAAATTTGTGATTAATTAAATGTTACCAATATGATATCATGAATTTTAGCAAATACGTATCTCAGTGTGACAATCAAGACAAAAGGAAGACTAGTGTAGTGGGTAGTATAGTACATAAATGGGTCACAACACAATAGCTAATTAGCTACCAACCCCTTTCATTAAATAATTGCAGCATAAACAAAGCAATTCTCTTTTGATGTCCAAAGTTTCTTTCACATCTATAGAAAAACGCCTTCAAAATCCCTATTTACAAAATTTGAAATTTAAATTTAGAAGAAGGATAGTTGGCAACATTTTGCCACGCAATGTGTTGAGTACTATTGTCTCTTGTCATATGGAGCTTGTGCAGAGACGCTGCATGAAATACATTTGCATGAATTTGCTTGACTCAGATATTATAATATGGGACAAGGGGCAAGCCGGCAAGTGTACATGATCAAAGAGACAAATAAGAATAATTTCAAAATAAAATAAAAAATAAAAAATCATACTTCTTCAGTCCCATTATAATTGTCATCCAAAATTATTTTACAAAAATTAAGTAAAATTAATAAATAGATAAAAAAGAATAATAATTTTATAAAATTAATTTTATTATCATTAATTCATTTTTATTTTTGTAGTTCATATTATTAATAGATATAAGTAAAAAAATTTAATTAATAATACATTAATAATTAAAATAATTATTATTTTAAAAAAAATTATCTTGTTAGATAATTATTATGAGACGAAAGGAACAGTGGAAAAAAATGTATTCACAATGTTTAAAAACTCTTAACTGGATTGAATGATGGTGAACACGGATTCTCATAAACATGGTCCCACTCGCACAAAGAAAGAACAATAAAAAAGCCAGCTTCAGCTGCTCCTTGTATTTTTGTGACCCATGATGAGTGTTAAAATGCGACATCTTGGTATCTAGATTGTCCACTTAATGCTCGATTTGATACTTTTGTAGGCTTTCGTTGTTTTTATGTACGTGTATGGATATGTTACATAATGTATGCTATGTATGAAATTGATTGTTAATTACATAATTAGATTATTAATTTGGAGCATCGTCTTTCCATGAGGCAGCATGTGAATCGTATAAGGGAAATGATTTAAAATTGTAAAATAATCATGGGTAATTAAGATAATGATAGTCAGAGAGGTTTAGGAATTTCACTGCTGATCGATAAAGCCAAACAACGTGGTTGTTAATCCTTCTTTTTCAATAATGATTGTTTAATATTTTTTGTTGTGGCTATCCTTAGTTCCATGGCTAAAGGTTGACCAATGACAAATGCTTTGTGTAAAAACTTAGAACAACTGCAACATGTAAACTTATTGAATAAGACGTACTATTGCTAAATTCAACGGTTGATTCCCCAGTTATACCTATCCCTGAATTCTGGCTTAGAAGGAGCGTGGAGGGGACAGGCAGTTTAGGTTATGGTTGAGGAGTTTGATTTTGATATAAGAACTATAAAGTCTTACGCAAATAAATAAATAAATAACAAAAATGTACATAAGAATAGAAGGGTTGAACTTAATTATTTTTTGGACAACACAATCTAGTCTACACTCTTATGATTGATCATGTAGATACAATCTATTCTACACCCACCGTGTATTTTGGGCCTATACAAAGTTCAATAGCCTAACAAAGGAACCATGGACAAAATACATAATGGAAACATATTTTTGTTATATTAAAAGGTAAAAAAAAATTAACAACGAAAATACGACTTTGTGGTATAGAGGGGGTGTTAAAAAATTAACAACGAAATATATAATTTTTTTTCTTTTTCAACGAAGTTGTATTTTTGTTGTTATTTCAATGGTGATGGTCTGCGGCACGGAAAAAGTTATAGAGGTGGCTTTGCTGTGGCACGGTGGTGGTTGGATCGTCATAGTTGGGTCGTGCGCATAGGAAAGAGGGAGAGAAAAGAGGAAGGTTTGAATTGAGGAGTAAGGAAGTCTTTTCTCATATTTGTAGGGGCTATTAACAAAGAAGGTAGGGGCCAACAGTAGTTCCCCACTTCCCCCTAACAATTTGTACTTATCCAACAAAAACTGGAAAGAATTGGGTCTTCTAGCCTCACAAGCCCAACCTAGTTGGACTTGAAGATGATGTTTGAAAGGGAGTTGATATTGGCCCATGCAAATTTGCTATTGGCCCCAACCAACACATGACAAAGACCACAATACCCTTATTGACACCCACCTTTCCCCACCTCCCTTTCTTCATTCATTCCTTCCTTTCCTCTTTCCCCCTCTTCCCTCATTACCTCACGAAGCTCTCCCTTGTGCACAGTATTTTTTTCAGTGTTTGTCAACACAACGGAATCACACTTTTGTTGCACAATATTTTTCGCAACCTCATTAGTGCAACAAAAGTATGTTTCCGCCATACAAAGTGGAAAAGGATATATTTAAATTTTTTGAATGTTGGTAGGAGCCAATAGTAACTCACTATTTGAAAACTATTTAGTCCTACATTAGGCCAATAAAGATAAACAAAAGTGCATATAACTACATTAGAAAAGAGTTTAAAAATGATTTTGTACCCATATTTGATTGAGTTGAAAAACATTGAATAACTTTTGCATTAGTTCAAAAATCTTATAATGAGTATTACTTATAACTTAATTTTACAATAAAAAAAATTCAAACATAAATTACATCATTTTAAAATCAATTTTAATTAAAATTAATTTTACAAAATCATTTTCATTTAAAATTAATTTTATCAACATTCATCCAAATACACGCTTATAAGTGTAAGTAAGAAGACAAAATGTACTTAGACCCTATGAATACCTACAAAATATTCACAAATGAATATAATAAATACACGCTTGTTGGGATGAGTTCAAGGCATTATTTACCCACAAATTTTAATTGGGTTGGGTGCATATACGAGTACTATCCCCTTGCCTTGCCCTACATCTATATATATTAATTTAATAACTTTTTTTTGTTACAGACGAGAGAAAGAATGAAAACTAAGGCAAAAACAAGAGCAAGTAAATAAACAAGGACCAATGGGGAGCTTGGTTCCCAAGACATCTGCATGAAGGCTAGGCCGAAACAAATATTTCTTTGATGAGTAGGCCGTAACAAATCTCATATAATATAGAAATGATTTTTTTTTTAACTGAATTGTGTTTTTATTTTAACGTTGAATAGTGTTATAGGCTTATAGCATCGTTTAAAATATTTAACGTTGAAACGCTATATTTTGGTTTAAAAATTTTGTAACAGAAAAGTTTCAATTTGATTTAATGTTTTCAATAGCATTTAAACCAATAGTTATGGATGATTTGAATGCTTTTAACATTATATTTTGATAATTTAAAAGTGAATTTTTAATTTACTTGCAATATTTTTTTTATTAATTTATTGACTTTATATATAAGTAAAATGCAAGTAACGGAAATATGAGATACATATGAATATATAGGTATCCAAAAAATAGTGGATATGTAATGAAGATTAAAGCTTCTACCCACACAAATATAAGATATGTAAAAATATTCATTCGGACGTAAATATGTGAACGGATAGATCTTATCCATTCTCATTTCCCAATATAGGAGTGATAAGAAAATTAAATTAAATGCATGAGAATTTGAGTTCAATTTTATTTCTATATATAGATTAAATGTATGAGAATTTGAGTTCAATTTTCATTACTATATAAATTAAATGCATGAGAATACAGAAAAAAATGTAAGTTGTCATAAGTCCGGAAGCTTTTTGTTTTTTTTTTTACTACCACCAATGTCAATTTTCATATTTATAACAAGTAATGATATCTCACACTACTTTCTCTTTTCTTCCTATCTCTCTCGTTTATGTAGAAAATAGACATCACACACATACCACTATGGTTTATGAAAAATGCGTAAGAATTAGATCAGGGAGTAACATTAAACTGTTTCCCACTTAGCTAGGATTGCTCTATTCTAATTATAGTCACCTCATTTCGTGGCTCTCCGGAAATTACTCCAAATTTGATTTCAAATTAACAGAAAACATGACAACCATTAGATGCAGTTGTCTAAATTCCATTCTCAATTCAATCATTCATTTTCTTTTCCTTCAATCTGTTTTTACATTTTTGGCATTGGTTGTAATGATAAAACGTGTCTAGAATCAAGCAAAGGGGTGCTAGAGAAATAGCGGGTGGAGAAAACTGCTATAGTTAGATATATGATTTTCCTTGTCATTTATGGTAATCAATGACAAGTGTTAACCTCATCCATTCATTCATAAAACAAATTCAACAGATTACTGCCCTCAAACCAACCCTACTATTTTCTGCTTCAAACATGTACACCACAATTCATTGAAACAACATTAAGTTATTCATTTTCTCCTATACTTTTTGCTGACATTCTTTAACATCTCTTTTTGATTGAAGGGTTCTCGTGTTTCCCTTCTTTCTGTTCTTTCTCTCATTGAACAAATAGTACTTTAAAAAAAAATCAAGAAGAGGGAACACAACAAACATATCTTCAAGGCCAACATTTCAACACCCAATGACTTGTTCCTTTGTTTTTTTATAAAACAAAGGTGACAATCTAAGTTGGTTTAATAAACGATGGTTCGAGCTTTTTATCACCAAATCAGCATGCAGAAGTCTAAGTCTTTTCATTTCAGGAAGATGTTTGAGATCCCAGGGAAACATATCCAAGGTTTATTTGATAAGGATCATGATGAAGCAGGTGAAAGTGATAGTAAGATTTACTCAAAAAGCTTTGAGTCTAGAAGCTCACTTGATCAGCAATTTGAAATTCAGCTCAATAGTGATCATAGTCCAGCAGCAAGCTTGGGTATTGAAGCACCTAGAATGCCTCCCAAGCCACCAACTGGTATATTTGCTCTTTAAATTTTAAGCCAAGTCATGATTGTGTCTGGATTTCAGATTGCAGTTAAATTAGTCTGATCACCCTCAAAGGATGAAATAAGATCATAAACTGTTTCTTAGTAGTTAGTAGAAGATCATCAATAACTCTAAGCAAAAAATGCTAAAAAAAACTTTTTGTGCTTTTATTTCAGAAGCTGACTTGATGAAGGAAAGGTTTGCTAAGCTGCTTTTAGGAGAAGACATGTCTGGTGCAGGGAATGGTGTTTCTTCAGCATTGGCTTTGTCAAATGCCATAACAAACCTGGCTGGTATATACTCTTTTTTTCCCTCCAATCTATGTGTGCCAATTGACTATTCTATTGCTCCTGCTAGCTTGTAAAGGGATTGAAATGGTTTCCTCTTTTTGGAAGAGAAAGTGTGATTTCAATCAAGGGGCTTGATTTCTATAAAATTAATAGATAGTGTAGTCATCTCAATTCAAATTCAAGCACATGTATATTATAACTGTGACTAACTGAATTGTGTTCTCTCAAGTCTCAATGAAATTTCCATTCAATAATTTGTTTCTTGATTCAATGCAGCATCTGTTTTCGGAGAACAATCAAAGCTGGAGCCAATGTCCTCAGAAAGAAAGGCCAGGTGGAGAAAAGAAATTGAGTGGCTTCTATCTGTAACTGATTATATTGTTGAATTTGCTCCATCACAACAGATAGCTAAGGATGGAACAAGCATGGAGGTATGCAACCTTGTATAACTATAAATGAGAGGTCCAAAAATCTTGGTTTCATTTTTGCCATACATACAAAGTAATATGATCTGACATTATATAGATCATGACTACACGGCAACGAACTGATCTGCTCATGAACATCCCCGCCTTGAGAAAGCTTGATGCAATGCTCATTGTAAGTAGCTAAATCTTATCTGAATCACTATTATTCAAATGACTTTATTTCAGCCACTGTGGACTAACCAGATAGCAAATGGAACAGGACACGTTGGACAACTTTAGAGATCAAAATGAGTTCTGGTATGTCTCTAAAAATGATGAGAATTCTGAGGGTAATATTAACAGCCAAAGGAAGAGTGACAAATGGTGGCTACCAACAGTTAAAGTTCCCCCAACAGGGATGTCAGAACCGGCCGGAAAATGGATACAGTTCCAGAAGGACAATGTCAACCAAGTGCTTAAAGCAGCCATGGCAATAAATGCTCAAATACTATCAGAAATGGAGATCCCTGAAAACTACATTGAATCTCTCCCCAAGGTAATATAGGGCCAGTTTGTCAAAGATTAAAAAATAAGTGATTCTGATGTAAAATTATTGAGTGTTAAGTTTTTTAGAGATTTTTTTTTTTAAAAAAAGCACAAGCTAATTTATTACTTTTTTTAAAAGAAAAAACTGATTTTATTAGAAAATATTCAAAATAGCTTCTGATTTTAGATTCTTTTCAGCTTCTAATTTTTTTATAAATAGAAGTGATCTCTTTTACAAAAAAAAATGCTGTAACAAATGGACCCATTAGACCAAAACTAAAGATTTCTAATTGGCTTAATCATTTCTATAGAACTCAAAACTAGTAACTTGGGTCAATCTTCTCCTTCATGTCTTTGGCAGAATGGTAGAGAAAGCCTTGGTGAATCAGTTTATAAGAGCATTACAGTGGAATACTTTGATCCTGGGCAATTTCTCTCAACAATGGACATGTCCACAGAGCATAAGGTGCTTGATCTCAAGAATAGGATTGAAGCTTCCATAGTGATATGGAGAAGGAAGATGACCAACAAGGATAGTAAGTCTGCATGGAGTTCAGCAGTGAGCATTGAGAAGAGGGAACTCTTTGAGGAGAGAGCTGAGACAATATTGCTGATGCTCAAACATCAGTTCCCAGGACTTCCACAATCTTCACTTGATATTAGCAAAATCCAATACAACAAGGTGAAAGCAACTTTCCAACTAGTTTATTTGCTCATGTTATATTAATTATTGCTTCCTTCGTCCCTAATTATAAGATATAGTTGACTAATTTATGTTTATTAAGAAAGTTGGTTAATTTAGTTATTAGCATTAAAAGAAATGAAATGAAGTCTTATAATGGGAAAAAAAATTGTTGACTATGTCTAGTAAATAGGGATAGAGGGAGTATATGCCTTCAAATTAGATGTTCACTAACAAAATTTGAATGCTTCCAAAATGAGCACAGGATGTTGGACAAGCCATTCTAGAGAGCTACTCAAGAGTAATAGAAAGCCTGGCTTACACAGTTATGTCAAGGATTGATGATGTCTTGTATGCTGATTCGGTGACAAAGAACCCTTCATTGGCAGTGAGCAGCAGAAGGTATTCATTGGATTCTTCACCGGTGGCGACTGAGCAGACTTCCCCAAACTCTGGGGATGAGAATAGCTACGTACAATCTTCAGAGACACCATCTTCAATGACTCTCTCAGATTTCATGGGTTGGAGTTCTACCAAGGGGGGGAGTGACATAAAGAAAACTAACTCCACAGGAGACTTAGAAGAGTACGTGAAAGAAAAAGATGAAAAGAGTATAACTAAATCTCCTAAACTTGCAACCCCGTCGAAATCTTACTATTTGGAGAAGCTTGAGTACTTGAATGCTTTAAAAAGTCCCATAGCTCGACATTAATATCGATAACATAAAAATGGAAGTTACAATGCACATGTAAACACTCATTGAGGCATTAGTTATGTTGGAGTAGGACCCTACTTGATTAGAAACTCTTGTGTTCCGATCCCTTCCTTCCATGGAAAGGTAAGTTTGTATATAATTATGTATTGGGTCTTATGCTTCTTACTGAAACCGCCTTGTACATTATGTCATACAGACTTAGATTGTGTAATTGCTAGATTGATTGTAAATTCTTTATTTCTTTGCTTCAAATTTCAAAATAGTGGAAGATTGATAGTCCTTCTGGTAAAATCATTAACTGTTGAAATCTTCTCCCTTTCTTTTTAAGCTCATTGGTTGCACTTGGAACCCAATTTGCAGACTGTTGGTACCTGAAGTCTGCTCAGTTCAAAAGTTTTAAGTTCAATGAGTATGAACATTCACATGTGCTAAATCTAGATCACTATAACCATGATAATATTTCCTACCAAAATTGCATAAATAACTACTTCAAAGTGCCTCAAAATATAAATATTTGCAAATATTGCTTTGTTCCGGAATCAAACAGCTAACATTGAACTGCCACATGAAAATGATAGACCACACCAGCACCATGAGTACTTAAGGCTAATAGCACATGAAGCAATAGGCAACATTGTTTTTCATTGGATTCTTTTAGTACGCCGTATGAGCCATAAGATGTCACTGCCACGCAAGGATCTTCTATGGCGTGCAACCTTTGGGGAACCCTAAAAAAGAAAATAAAAACAAGCCTTTCATAATTACAAATCTATGACTTGGGAAGAAACCAGTTTGTTACGTAACAAGCATCATGAACATGAAACAGGAAAGAGTCTAGAAAACAAACTCACTTGGAAATGAAATGTAGGATTTGAAACTTTGGTTAAGACTGACAAACCGTCCCGTACAGGTACCACTATAGTTTTAGAATGGAAAGAAAATCATGTTAGAGATGCAACTCAAAGAAAGTCATGTAGAATAACCAAATATTATACTGTTGCAATTAGAAAAACACAATGTTGTACCCATGGTCAAATTATGCTCCTTCAATATAGTAAAACTGGTTGGCTTCAAATTCTTATCTCCATGTGGCTTTTGGGTGTACAAAAAGAGTGGCAAATCCTCATGTTTTTCTAGTATGTTTTTATCATCTAATTTTGAGGGGTCTTCAGTTTTAGAATCTCTGCATTGGATAAAAATAAAATATAATCAAGACCAAACTGAAATGTAAAATATAGTTCATTTTCATGATGAGAATACCATGGTCTTCCTTGGTTCTGACATTAATTATTGTCAGATTCATGAGGGTATTGACTATTGAGGAATGAGTACCTTAATTCCTCGCTGCTTGATCTCTCAAGGATGGGTGCTGATCATGGAAAGCAAGTAAAAAACAAATGAGATAAAATGGAAAAACAATATATACAATGTAATTGATTTCAATCATTTTTGTCCCTATCTATCAAAAGAATCAAGGGGTGCGGCATTAAATATTTACGTGATGATAAATATCGTGTATGGAGTCTTGGCACTTTCTCCCTCCATCTTATTTTTGTGAGTGCAAGCTTATCAGCATATTGTTCACATGAGAAAAGTCTCTGTCGAAAAGACCATCATCAATAACTGATTGATTTGCTGTATATGTTAAAGTTTAATTTCTTTTTTCTCCTCCACTGAACCATTTATTTTATGATAGTGATATTCTTACATTAGTTTTTGTACATTATATTGTGATCATAAATTTTTCATAATATTTATACGTATCGTTACTAACAAGTTGTTTTTTTCAAACAAATATAAATTAATAAAAACTAAATAAACATAAAACTATTAGCTCGTGCAAAGTAATACTATTATCCTTTATTTTATGAAAATTCATAATGTTTTAGATAACATTATGCATATTTTGAGCAAGTGCAAAGTAATAATACTAACTTGTTTGAGGCACTGGATTCTAGACTCAGCCTCAGAAAATTCATTTGTTTGAGAAATAAGGCCATCAAGATTAGCCGAGACGTTCCCAAGATGATCAACTACAGTGACCATGACCCTGCATATGCATTCTTTTGTATTTTCCAACACACTAAGATACACATCCCAATCAGTCGCAGGTCATAATTTCATCCGACAAACATTTTTTTTCTAAATAAAAATTAGAAAGCTCAATGAAAAAAAAAAGGAATAACAGTATAAAATCTAAACTTTTCGTACCATATCTCTTGGATTTCTTAGCAAATTGTGTGACATTCTAAAAGCATTACAACAATAATATCTAGTGTGAACGATATACTTCTCTTCATATTCATACCTTCCTAAATTAGCACACATAGACATGGTTATTAGAATTTAATTTTCATGCATGGAAGAGTTATTATAACAGTCAATTAATTAATCATATATGACAATTTATGGTGGGATGACAGTCTGTCAATGCATTAAAATAAAATTCTAGTTATTTACATTCATTGATTTGTGTATTATGTTATGCCAAAACTTTATGGTTATGTCTATTGATTGGGGACACAACTTTAACCCAAAGGGCGGAAAATGAACTTCTAAGCCCAAGCCTGCACTTATATGGGCTAGTGCAACACCAGGGTGACACTCAGAAAGGCCCCTCACTGGACACAAATGCTAGCAAATTATTTAACACAAGGATAAAATCTTTCCATGTAGACATGCCTGGTCACATGTCATGTCTACATACATGGACCACCATAGGGAAAATGAATCCTGAACCTGATAGCACACTGTCAAAGATAAAAACACAAGCCTGACGCCAAAGGTAGAAAATAACATTCTGATAGGTATAAGAGTGTAGGAAGGACTCACTCTCTCTTAGCTTCACTTTTCAAGAAAGTTGTTTCACAATAATCTGCAGCATAGTGCAACTGAGACTGCAATTCTCTTAGCTCCTAAAAACCACCATAACCACCAAAATATGGAACTTCATTGAAAAACTGTAGAATTCTAGAACAACAGAAAGAATACATACAATACAACAGAGTACATGTGCATATATAGATACTAGATAGATATAGTTATATTATATATGAACCTGAAGAGACTTGTGAAAGCGCGTGTTTTCTTCTACTTCAGCCTCAGCAGCTTCTGTCTTTTCAAGGGAAGGAGACTTGAAATCCACCTCCATGCTCTTGTTACTTGCTTCAGAAGAAGAAACAAGAGTTGAAGTTGTGAAAACAATTCTAAGACAAGTATAGACTTTACTAGAGTTCCTTTTGCTGAATGAGACTTGTGGATGTATGGGAGTATATATATATATATGCCTTGTTTTTGTGCAGCTTATAAGGGAGTGACGAAAAGGGGCTATGCCATGTCACCAATCAAGGTTTGTGTTGAAACAAACAAAACTCAATAAAGAGCTGATTAGCAAGCAAGAAAAATTTGGTGGAACATGACAAACAACAGTTTCAGTCCCGTGACATCCTGTTTTTCCCTTTTGTGAGCTTTTATGTTAAAAGTCACGGTAATCACTGACACTATAGTGTAATAACAGACACTATACTAGTACTTGCATTACACATAAACATTTAATTTTATACCCATATAAAAATTGACTGTTCAAACTATTGTAGGTTAGAACTGTGGCAAAAGAATTTAAATGTTATTTTTTTTTCTAATTATTTACTAATTTAGGGTTGTTGGAAACTTATTTACAAAAATGAGATTCTCAAACAAGTCTCATGGAGCGTGTTTCAGCATGTGATGACACGTGGCAAGCGCAATGTGAATGTAAACTTCGGAAGGCCATAACTTTTCACTGAGATGTCCGATTGAGGCGAAACCGGTGGCCACGTGCTCGAAATTGAGAAGAAAAGCCCTAGGCAAGTGAACTTGGTCAAAAAAATTTTCCAAAAGAGGTCTCTAAGTGCCTCAAAATTACGATTTAATTTTTGAACACCCAAAAAATTTCTTATTTTCTAATTTTTTATCTATTCAATTATTGAATTGCATGCTATTTTTTATTTTTTTTAATAACTTCTCTTAATTTCGTGAGTTTTAACATAAATTACGTCTCCATTGGACATTGCTATGAAAAATTATAACTATTCAAAGTTATATGCATCATCATTTTTACAGTATAATTTTGTTCAATTTTTTAAATTAGTTTTGCGACCACAATGTTTTCATTTTTTAATTTGTTAAACTGAAATCGTTTAAAATTTTGGTCAATAAATATACCAAGTTATATGCTGCTTTCAAGCCTCATTGCCCAGCTTAGCTTGTATGCACTTTATGTAGGACACGAGCTTAAGTTAATTGAAATTTTGTTCTCTCTACATCATTGAGGTTATTTACTCTAGTTGAGTCCATTATTATAATGTTTAATTACATTTAGTTTAGTTGCAATGAATATTGCTTAGATTATTACATGTGCATCAAAGATCAACAATTGTATTGTATGTTGTTTAATGCTTTGAATATCTATTTATAAGTAATTTACTTCTTTGTCCTCCTTTGTCAAGATGATCAATCACAATAATTTTTTTCATTAATAAATATTTATTATTTTATTTTGAATGATAATTGTAAAATTGTGACATTTCTTATAAATGTGCATTTAAAAATTAGGCTTACTCGTGCGTATGTGGACGGGTAAAATATGATTTACCAATTGGTTTATATTATTTATTTTTAAATTTTCATCATATAAAAATATGGGTAAATAACAGTAAAATAAAATTGTCATTTAAATAAAAAAAAATATTTATAACTTTATTATTTAAATTTAATCAACATTTGAAATTTTGGAACTTTTTATCTTCATTTAGTTACAACACTTGACTATTATATATAAATCAACAATATTTTTTATTAAATATATTATTCGTTTTTAGATTTTCATCATATAAAATTATGGGTAAATAACAGTAAATTTATTATTTGTTTTAAAATTTTCATCAAATAAAATAATAGAAAAATAACATTAAAATGAAATAGTAACATTTTAAAAAAATGAAAACTTTACAATTTTATTATTTAAATTTAATCAATTGAAATTTTTAAACTCTTTTTATTTAATTTAATTGTTATGATAACCAACATAATAAC
>PYAF01005920.1:443579-460246 GCA_007407185.1 Glycine tomentella
ATTTTTTTAATAATAAAAACTAGAATTATCATTTAAGGGAAATAATTATTCTCTAGGACATCAGGGGTAAATCGTTATGGGGATTTTTTTTAAAAAAAGTATTTAACATAATTACACATCAAACAATCAATAATATTTTTTTATTAAATATATTATTTTTTTTAAATTTTCACCATATAAATAATGAGTAAATAATAGTAAAATTAAGTGGTGACATTTTAAAATATATATTTATAGTTTTATTTTTTAAATTTAATCAAGATTTGAAATTTTTAAACTCTTTTTATTTAATTCAATTGTTACAATAACTAACATAATAACATTTAATTAATATATTTATTAAAAAATAATAGTTTAATTATTTTTTATAGGACAACTAAAGTTAATTAATTTAAAATAATTTATCATGAAGTTTACACATCCGATAACCAACACGATGCGTTAGATCATTAATTATTTGTAACTTTTCCAATTTAAGTCATCCAAAGCTTGAACCCTAGCTTTATTACTACATCTATATGATGATGTTATGTTTTGTAACTAACATTATCAACTTATTGATCAACGTTTCAGTGCATTATATTTGACATTATCGAATCTTACTATATATAATTTTTACAAATGAATGTTTACATTACATGCATTTAAAATGTATAACCAACCAAATTAAAAACTCTAATTTTGTTTTTTGTGTTCCTTAACTACATCTATTTGATGTTCATATGTTTTGTAATTAACATTATAAACTTATGTTACAACGTTTGCATATTATATTTCACATTAATGAATCTTATTATATTTTCTTTTTTCACCTCCAATTTTACATAACGAGATAATATGTATTTAAATGTATAACTAAATCGTACGTATGTGCATGGGTATAATACTAGTATTTTTTAAAATAAGTATTTTTTTAAATAAAATATGTAATTTTTTAATTTTTAATATATTTGTTTAAATTATTTTTATTTAAAATAAATAGTTTTTTAATTAAGAAACAAATTTTTATCGATTTCCTTGTAAAATTTTTATATAAAAAATATTTTTTGAAATTTTTAAAGAAACTTATCCATAATGCTATATATGATTAGGAGTGTGAATTCTATGAGAGAAAATAATTTGCTCCAGTCTGATAATATTTTTATCTTTACAACCAGTCTAGTCTCAGCAATTCCATGCTATCATAGCTGTTCATGCCACCATCATATATAAGTTAAGTAGCATTAATTATTATTATTATTATTATTGAATTTGGTAGTATTTTTTTAGTTAGGAATCCACACTAATTCCCACCACAGGCAAAAGAATCCAAATAATACAATTTAAATAAAAAATTATCAATTTGGGGTTGTTTGTAAGCTAATTACCAATTTGGGGCAGTAGGTCACGCCCAGAATTGGGCATGACCAGTCACGTCCAGGTTGAATCTAACGGATCTACTGCTGGATAGATACCTTTGCCCGCTAATCCTCTTCATAGTACAGTAGTAGCATCTAAATGTGCAAATGTCGTAGCAGATTTAGGCGTGACTAAATCCGTCGCTAAATCGGTTAGCGACGGAATATTTGGTATTTTTATTTTTTGTTTGCGACCAAAATATTCCGTCGCAAAAATTGTTAGCGACTGAAATAAAGATCAAAATTGGCGTATTTTAATTTTTGACGTAAAATATCATTTAATATTATTTTTTTATTTAATTTGGAAGTATTTTTAGACTGATCTTCATGATATATATGATCTGTTTTACTTTTGTTAATATTGTTTTATTTAGTATATTTTTTCATTTTATATGATTTTATTTAATATATTCTGGATTTTTGTTATAAATAATTTTTAATATATTATTTTATTTAATATAATTTCTAAATTTTTATATGATTTTGTTTAATAATTTTTGGATTTTGTATATATAACTAATTTTTAATATAATATTTTATTTAATAAAATTTTTCAATTTTATTTTGGAATTTGAAAAAATTGAAAATTTTTATTTTTTGATACTTCTCATTTTTTCTAAATTTTTGTAAACAATTTTTTAATATAGAAAGTATTTTAAATAGAATATTATATTTTGATACTTCTCATTTTTTATATCGAGACTACCCCATTAAATACATTATTCTCATCCCTCTCATCATCTCTTTCATCCTCTCATAATTTGATAATTCTCTTTCAAAAAAAGTAGAAGACAATTCTTCTTTTCTCTTTTTGTTCTAGTCAAAAGCACGTAGTCGACTAACTCGTCATCGAAACTACACCGCTCAGGCTTTCTGTCAATCGGTGACTTAATTATATAAAATTAGTGGGTCAAAACATATACATCCAAGCGACAAAGAGAATTAGAAATGATCGTCCATCTTTCATGGTGAATGATCAATTGTGCGAGTAAGTTGGTCACCATCTTTATCTCTCTGGGTAAGCGCAATGCAATTCTTTGCATTTCAATTTGATTCACTTTGTCTCACGCAATTCCACTACTATTTCTAGAGTTCTGCAATGTTTCATCGTTGTGCACTTTGGAATTAATGGGGTGCTACAATTCCGATTATTGTGTGGTGAGTGCACTTTGGGATGAGTGGAACGAGTGGTAAAGTGTGGAATGAGTTCGGAAAAGTTAGCAATGAATGTGCTTTGGGATAAATGGGGTTATTATATAAAAAAATCCAAAAACTATTAAACAAAACCATATAAAAATTTAGAATATCGAAAAAAGTTACAACGACGTACGATATGTCCTTCAAATTGTCTAACTTTTGATAGAAATGCCCGATCAAGGTGTACGATATGTTGAAAGAAGTAATTAGAAAAATAAAAAATAGCAGCCAATTAACTGGCAAAATAGTTAAAAAATTAGAAAACAATAAATTTTTTGGGGTTTCAAAGATTAAATCACAATTTTGAGGCACTTAGAGGCCTCTTTTGGAGAAAATTTTTGACCAAGTCTCCTTTGGAACTTGCCTAAGACTTCTCCTTTCAATTTCGAGCGTTTTGACACAAACTACGTCTCAATCGGACATTCCAATCAAAAGTTATGACTGTCCGAAATTTATATACGTAACACTCCATCTGTATATGACACGTGTCAAGAGTAGATCACGCTCAAAACTGAACATGATTGGTCACACCCAGAACCAAGCGTGGTTCTGGGCATGACCAGTCATACCTAGTTCTGGATGTGATTGTTGCATCACAAAGCGATGCGTAACTCACGGCAAGTGTACCGATCGTTCAAGTAATAATTTGATAAGTAGAGTATCGTCTCCACGAGGATTGAGGCACTAAAGTAATTGTAATTGTTATCTTAAAATTGGAAGGAATAAAAATAGAGAGAGAATTGATTTGTGATTTGTGTTGTATTTTGGAAAATAATTGAAAACATAATTAATTTGAATTAAATTGAAAGTTATGCAGAATGAAGAATAATTGCGGTAAAAGCACAAGCACCTTTGATCCCTACTTGATTAATTGAACTGATAATTAATTTCAATTATTATATTACTCAAAGATATACCTTCATTAATTGGTTAAACCCAGATTCCTCGGTCTTTTTAACCCTTTAATCCTAATTAAGTGTCATAATCCCTTAGTAACCCCCTTTCAGATTAAGCTTTAAGCTTGCATATGAAAACTTTGCAATCCTTCATCCCTGTCCCTAGGTAATGTCAAACTGTCTCTTTATCGCTTTCAGAAACTAAAACCCCAATATCCCTATTGTGAATTAAAGCCCTTAATACCTCTAATAGATCTATCAATGGAATTTAAAATTGAAGAACAAGATAAAGAGAAGCAATCATAACAATATTTATTAATCATCAATCCAATCCACACAAGAGTTCACATTGGCTTTTGGCCTTTACCACAATAAAGGAGGAATTAGCTAGACATAATTATGTCTAGCTCAATATAAATATGAGAAAATAGATGAGACAGAATACAAAATAGAAGAATAATCAAACCCCTCAATCTTGGCTTTCTTCTCAATCCTTCTTCAGCCTCTGTGTGTATATTTGTGTTTCTGAGTGTCTCTGCATATGAAAAGTCATTTCTCAAAGGTTCTGTGGCTTCCCTATTTATAGATAGATTAGCAAAACCCCAAGAGCTTATCTTCTTATCTTATCTTTAAGCTTCTTTTCTTCCTTTTATTGCTCCTAAATAACAAAATAACAATAACTACTAACAATAATTAATGATAAGATAATTTCTATCTATTTAAAGTCTTTATTTGATATTTTATCTTTATTTTCTTAATTATTTTATCCTAAAATTACTATATCTTATCAACTTATCAAATAACTCCCAGATTTAGACATTGCTGTCCTCAGCAATAAACAAAATTTTATTGTCAAGAAAATGTATTCAACAATCAAGCATTTCATCACATACACAATCTTAGAACTAATGTGTTAAGATAATTGATATCCATATGAAAAAGTTAAGAATACTTGTCAGTCTATCAATCATGAACATAGCCTGGATACTTCTCACCAAGGAATATAATCACTCATCACTCAAGGGTTTTGGGTAAATATATAATCACTCAATTCCTCCAAAGCTATAATATGAACATGAACTTGATTATATTCTCGAATTCCTGAAAATGAGAAACATGAATAGATGCACAATTAATCAAAAGGTCTTTAAAGGGTTGTAATGTGGCCTGGCTTGAGGTAGGAATAATTTGGATAGTAGCTGATTTGAGATTGAAGTCTGTTAGTCTTGATTAATTCTTATCTGATCCACTTCCTTCTCTTATTGTCGTACTCAGCCATTTCTTTTTCTTTTCTTTCTTTTCTCTCTCTCTTTTTTTTTCATACAGTAGCTGTATTTCTACTTTTTCCAGATTTATATTTTCATTATTTTCTCTTACTGGATTTAATTCTCAAGCTTTGCTTTGTTCAATTTTTTTTTTAGCTGCATCCAGTACTTTTCTTTTGTTTCTTCTTTCTTGCAACTATTCATCTTTCTATTTCTATTGATCTTGATCTAACTTCTATGTCTCCAATCTCAAATAAGGTAGTCAGGGATAAAGTTTTTAAGGTGAATGAAAGAAAAAGCTTAAGCTCAAATTGGCTAACTATGGATATTATTTTTAAAGGTACAGTCATTTGGCTCTAGCTTATAAAGAAAGAACATGCCTTTATCATATTAATCATGCAAATATCATTTGAGAAACAAATCAAGCCCTGCAATATTATTAACCATGAGGTCACTCTAAAAAAATTGCACTGTATAGGCTCAAACCTTACAAGCTTATAGTATCAGACTAATGTTCGTTTGATTTTCCTTACAAGTATTCTATTCTTTTTTTACAATGTATTCAATCACTTCACCACATAGTTCTGATCTGTAGTATGCAATTCTCTACTCTAATTGTCTCCTACATATTTCCAAAACAATCAACAATATCAGATTTTATCACTGCATTAACAATTCTTAATCTGGGATTTATTCACCACTTAGTATTTTATTTATCTAATCCTAAATTCTGTTAGATATCGTTTTCAAAAATTAACGCAACTATGCATTCCCCACTCCTAGATTTTAAACATTGTTGTCCCCAGCAATAAATAAAACTTTTTATAAAAGGGAGAATTAAACACATAATTTCATTGATTTTTGTGAGATACATCTATCTAAACAGAATCCATTATTATTTTTAATTTTTTTAAAATTTTTTTTTATTTTTATTTTATATATAATAAATTAAACTAATGAAGTATAAATGTAAAAATCCTTGGATTGCCTTCCAAGTAGTGCTTGTTTAACGTCACGAGCCTGACACAGACCTCTTTAATTTTCAGGGGAATCAAGTGGTATGGAAATAGTATTCCTATCCACTTCCCCACCATGATAAATTTTTAATCTCCACCCATTAACTTTAAAGGACCTATCAGAGTTTGGAGGAGATATTTCAATTGTCCCATAAGGAGAAACTTGTTTAATTATGAAGGGACCTGACCAACGAGATTTGAGTTTACCTGGAAATAATCTCAATCGAGAATTGTAGAGAAGTACCTATTGTCCCGGTGTAAACTCTTTTGGGTGAATCTTCTTGTCATGCCATTTCTTTGTTCTTTCCTTATACAACTTAGCATTTTCATAAGCATTAATTCTGAACTCATCAAGCTCATTTAATTGCAAAAGTCTTTTTTTATTAGCTTTAGACAGTTCAAAATTAAGAAACTTAGTAGCCCACATTGCTTTATATTCTAATTCTACAGGAAGATGACAAGACTTACCATATAGAAGTTGAAAAGGAGACATACCAATTGGTGTTTTGAATGCAGTTCTGTATGCCCATAATGCATCATCCAACTTCTTTGCCCAGTCTTTCCTTGAATTTCCAACAGTCTTTTCCAGAATTCGTTTCAGTTCTCGGTTGGAGATTTCAACTTGTCCACTTGTTTGAGGATGGTATGGTGTAGCTACTTTATGAGTGACTCCATATTTAGCAAGCAAATCAGAAAATTTCTTGTTGCAGAAGTGCATGCCTCCATCACTGATGATTGCCCTGGGAACTCCAAATCTAGTAAATATATGTTTCCGTAAGAATGACACAACTGCTTTTGCATCGTTAGAAGGCAAAGCAATTGCTTCCACCCATTTGGAAACATAATCCACTGCTACCAATATATATTGGTTTGAGTATGACTTAGGAAAAGGTCCCATAAAGTCAATTCCCCAAACATCAAATAGTTCTACTTCCAGAATATTATTGAGGGGCATTTCATCTTTTCGCGATATATTACCAGTCCTTTGGCATTTGTCACAGCTTTCCACATAATTTCGTGCATCCTTAAACATGGTGGGCCAATAATACCCACACTGCAACACCTTCTGAGCTATTCTGTTCCCTCCAAAGTGGCCTCCATACTCTGATGAATGACAATGCTAGAGGATTTCTGGTAGTTCAGCTTCAGCTACACATCTGCGAATGATACCATCAGCACATGTGTAGTAAAGGAATGGGTCATCCCAGAAATACCTTCTTGCATCGTGGAAAAATTTCTTCTTTTGTTGCCACTTTAAATCTACAGGGATGGTATCTACAGCTTTGAAATTAGCCATATCAGCAAACCAAGGTCCCATTTTAATTACAGCCATAACCATCTCATCTGGAAAGGATTCATTAATGACTAGCTCTGGGCCATCTTGTAATTCCTTGTCTTTTATCCTTGAAAGGTGATCGGCGACTTTGTTTTCCACTCCAACTTTATCCTTGATTTCCATGTCAAATTCCTGAAATAACAACATCCACCGCAACAATCGCGGCTTTGCATCCTGTTTATTCATCAAAAACTTAATTGCAGCATGGTCAGTATAAATAATAACCTTAGATCCTATCAAATAAGACCTAAACTTATCTAATACATATACGATAGCTAGCATTTCTTTTTCAGTGGTAGCATAATTCAATTGTGCTTCATTCAAAACCTTACTAGCATAATAGATGACATGCAAAAGCTTATTCTTTCTTTGACCAAGAACAGCACCTATGGCATATGCACTTGCATCACACATAAGTTCGAATGGCAAATTCCAATCTGGTGCTGTCAAAATAGGTGCAATGGTAAGTTTTTCTTTTAACATATTAAAGGCATTCAAGCAATTTTCATCCAAGACAAATTCTGTTTCTTTGGTTAGAAGTTGACTTAGAGGTTTTGCTATTTTTGAAAAGTCCTTTATAAACCTCCGATAAAAGCCTGCATGTCCTAGAAAACTTCTCACTCCACTAACATTAATTGGTAGTGGAAGTTTTTCAATCAATATCAATTTGGCTTTATCAACTTCTATACCTTTCTCAGAAATTTTATGTCCTAAGACTATTCCATCACGAACCATAAAATGACATTTCTCCCAATTAAGAACTAGATTCGTTTCTTGGCATCTTTTTAATACTTTAGATAGATTCATTAAACATGTATCAAAACTAGAGCCAAAAATAGAAAAATCGTCCATAAATACTTCCAAACCTTTTTCCACCATGTCAGAAAAGATGGATAACATGCACCTTTGGAAAGTAGCTGGTGCATTGCAAAGGCCAAATGACATCCTTCTATAAGCAAATACCCCAAAAGGGCATGTGAAGGCTGTCTTCTCTTGATCCTCAGGTGCCACTGAAATCTGGTTGTAACCGGAGTACCCATCCAAGAAACAGTAATATGCATGTCCGGCTAACCTCTCCAACATTTGATCCATGAATGGCAACAGGAAGTGATCTTTTCGTGTGGCATCATTCAGTCTTCGATAATCCACACACATTCTCCAACCGGTGATTGTTCTAGTGGGAATTAGTTCATTGTTATCATTATGAACTACAGTCATCCCACCTTTCTTGGGAACGGTTTGCACAGGACTTACCCATGGAGTGTCTGAGATTGGGTAAATCATACCGGCATCAAGCAATTTCACCACTTCCTTTCGTACCACTTCTTTCATAGTTGGATTCAATCTTCTCTGTGGTTGTCTCACCGGCTTCACATCATCTTCCATCAGAATTTTATGTGTGCAGAAGGATGGGTTAATACCTTTTAGATCAGATATTGACCATCCAATTGCACTCTTGTGTGTTTTGAGTACCTTGATTAGCTTCTCCTCTTCTTCAACAGTCAATCCTTTATTGATGATCACAGGATATGTCTCTTCTTCTCCCAAGAACACATATTTCAGCTTCTCAGGTAACTCCTTCAGCTCCAATTTTGGTGCTTTACTGGTGATGTCATCTTCTTTCTTCTTCAGCACTTCTATTGTAGCAATATTGTCTTCAACTGGACTCTCTTCACTTTGGATTTCCAGAATTTCAGCTAGCTCTTGTTCAGTTGATTTTTCTGCAGCTACTAAAGTGTCTAATATATCAAGTCTGAAACAATCATCTTTATCAATAGGATTTTTCATGGCATCAAAAACATTAAAAGTAGCAGACTCATCAAACATTCTGAGTTCTAGTTTTCCATCAGCTACATCTATTAAAGCTCTTGCTGTGGCTAAAAATGGTCTACCTAAAAGAATAGGTATCTCACTTTCTTCCATGTCTAGAACTATGAAATCTGCAGGGAATATGAGCTTATCAACCTTAACCAAAATGTCTTCAATGACTCCACTAGGTTTTCTTAATGATCTGTCAGCCAATTGAAGAGACACCATGGTAGGTTTAAGCTCAGAAATTCCCAAAGATTTACACATAGATAAAGGCATTAATTAATACTTGCCCCTAGATCACACAATGCCTTACCCACATTTACATTACCTATTGCGATTGGAATGTTGAAACTCCCTAGATCTTTGAGTTTGGTTGGAACTCGCTTTTGGATTATAGCACTGCACTCCTCAGTAAGCACAACGGTTTCACATTCATTTAACTTATGCTTTCTAGATAATAAATCTTTCATAAACTTAGCATAATTAGGCATGTTAGCAAGAGCTTCAGCAAATGGTATATTAACATGTAATTTTCTAAACATTTCTAAAAATTTAGCATATTGCTTCTTTTGCTCTTGCTGCTTAATCCTCATAGGATATGGTGGTTTTTCAAAACGTGAAAAATCAAATACCTGTTTAGGCTTTTCAGCTGCTGAATCTTTATTCTTACCTGTGAGTGTCTGATTTTCTGATTCTTTCTCTTCTCTTTGAATGTTTTTATCTTCCTCACTAACCTTTTTCTGCACTTTGTTGGTCTTTTCTTCAGGTGTGATAACAGTCCCACTTGTTGTAGTTATGGCTTTAGCTTGCTCTCGTGGATTGATGACTGTATCACTAGGAAATTGTCCCGGTTGTCTTTCTGTGAGTTGCTTTGAGAGCTGCCCAATTTGATTCTCAAGGTTGTGAATAGATGCACCTTAATTTTTGAATTGGGCTCTGATTTCTTGAATGAATTCATTGGTAGTCTTGGACAATTGTATTATAGCTTTCTCCCATTCAGCGGGCTCTTTAGGAGGAATAGGTGGGGGTTGTAAATAATTGTTGGATTTATAGTCCAACCCTCCTCCTTGATATTTCCTTTGAAAATTGTTACACATAGCAAAATTTTGATTTCTCTGGAAATTTTGTTGGGGTCTCTGGTCATACCACACACCATTTACTTGATCTGGGTCTACTCCTATCAGTGTGGGACATTCATTCGTCGGATGATTGTCTTGACAATATTCACAACTGAATACTGGAGCTCTACTTGGTGTGGGTTGTACTGCAGAAATCTGAAGCTTGTCAATCCTTTCGTTCAGCTTGGCTAATTGTTGTGACAGAAGCTTCTGTTCTACTAGCATAGCATCGCTACTCCCCAATTGAATTGTCTCTCTTTTGGGCTGAATTACAATGCTTTCATTTTCGTTTGTTGCTAAGGAGTCGATCAACTCATAAGTCTGATTTGTTGTTTTAGATCTGATCGTTCCTCCTGCTGCAACATTAACCATCATCCTTGATTCATGAGTCATACCGTTGAAGAAAATCCTCACCTTCTTTCCGACTGTCATATCGTATTGAGGGCATTTTCTGATCAACTCCTGAAATCTGTTCCAAGCTGCACACAATGTTTCTCTAGGATGTTGAGTGAAATTAGTGATTTCATTAACTAATCTATTGTATTTTTCCATAGAGAAGTTTTGAGCAAAGAACTTTGCAGCTAGTTCATCCCAAATGGTGATGCTGTTAGGGATTTGTCTGTGTAACCATCTGAAAGCTCTTCCTTTAACTGCAAAAGGAAACAATCTCAGTCTAATTGCATCATCACTTACCCCTTGATGTCTTATGGTGTCACAAATTCGTAAGAATCTGTCCACGAAATCGTGGGGGTCTTCATCGTCTTCACCACCGAATTGGCTTCTCTCCACCAAAGTGATTAATGATGGATGAATATCGAAGTTGTTTGCCTGTATAGGTGGTCGGACGATGCTAGAGTTGGGTCTGGTGAATAATGGAGCAAGGATGTCCTCCATTAATTCATTTCCCGGTCTTGACTGATTATTATTGCCTTCAGCCATCTCTAATTCAACTGCAGGTTGTGAATTAGAGAGTTCTGTTCTCTGTTTTTGCTTGGCTAGCTTCCTGTTTCTTCTTGCAGTCTTCTCTATTTCTGGATCGAACTGTAAATTTTCAGGTTCAACTAAACCTCACATAAACTAGAGAAACAGATTAGTAAAAACAAATTCCAATTTTAAAAATAAAATTACAATTAGATTGGCGTACTTAATCCCCGGCAACGGCGCCAAAAACTTGTTGCGTCACAAAGTGATGCGTAACTCACGGCAAGTGTACCGATCGTTCAAGTAATAATTTGATAAGTAGAGTATCGTCTCCACGAGGATTGAGGCACTAAAGTAATTGTAATTGTTATCTTAAAATTGGAAGGAATAAAAATAGAAAGAGAATTGATTTGTGATTTGTGTTGTATTTTGGAAAATTATTGAAAACATAATTAAATTTGAATTAAATTGAAAGTTATGCAGAATAAAGAATAATTGCGGTAAAAGCACAAGCACCTTTGATCCCTACTTGATTAATTGAGCTGATAATTAATTTTAATTATTATATTACTCAAAGATATACCTTCATTAATTGGTTAAATCCAGATTCCTCGGTCTTTTTAACCCTTTAATCCTAATTAAGTGTCCTAATCCCTTAGTAACCCCCAGTCAGATTAAGCTTTAAGCTGGCATATGAAAACTTTGCAATCCTTCATCCCTATCCCTAGGTAATGTCAAACTGTCTCTTTATCGCTTTCAGAAACTAAAACCCCAATATCCCTATTGTGAATTAAAGCCCTTAATACCTCTAATAGAGTGATCAATTCTATCAATGGAATTTAAAATTGAAGAACAAGATAAAGAGAAACAATCATAACAATATTCATTAATCATCAATCCAATCCACACAAGAGTTCACATTGGCTTTTGGCCTTTACCACAATAAAGGAGAAATTAGCTAGATATAATTATGTCTAGCTCAATATAAATATGAGAAAATAGATGAGACAGAATACAAAATAGAAGAATAATTAAACCCCTCAATCTTGGCTTTCTTTTCAATCCTTAATGCGTTCTTCAGCCTCCGTGTGTGTATATTTGTGTTTCTGAGTGTCTCTGCATATGAAAAGTCGTTTCTCAAAGGTTATGTGGCTTCCCTATTTATAGATAGATTAGCAAAACCCCAAGAACTTATCTTCTTATCTTATCTTTAAGCTTCTTTTCTTCCTTTTATTGCTTCTAAATAACAAAATAACAATAACTACTAACAATAATTAATGATAAGATAATTTATATCTATTTAAAGTCTTTATTTGATATTTTATCTTTATTTTCTTAATTATTTTATCCTAAAATTACTATATCTTATCAACTTATCAGTGATCTACTGCCCTAGAATTTAAATAGTTTTAAAATAGTCCTAAATTGATGATTTTTTATTTAAAGTGTATTATTTAGGTTCTTTTACTCACACCCCGAAGGGCATGCATTTTTTAATTTATTTTATGTACAAATTGGGCTTCGGAGCACAGGACAAGTAGATGGACAATAGATATATATACTTGGTTCTCTTGTTCGTTGATTTGCTCGGAACGTATTGTAGATATTTTGATGTATCCTTCTCATTTCCTTGTCTTGTTCGTTGATTTGCTCCGAACATGGCTTCCATTTCCTTCTCACGTAGAGTTACCCCGTAGGTGACTGGATGGTATTCGATTTGGCCAACATTTTGTATTATTTGAATTACTTCGTATTCGTGCTCTTATTGGTTAGGGGTTTTTTTCGGATTTGACATGGTTTTGGGTTTTAAAAGTGCTAGGCTTAAGGGTTTTTTATATGGAATAAATTTTGGAAGAGTGATTTCTAGAATATATGGATGAATTCGTTTTAAAAGTGCTAACTTAAGGGTTTTGTGTTGTGGTTTAGGACGTTTTGTATGCTAGAGGCTTTGTATGTATTTCTCTTTTCCTCTGTTCTCTGGTTATATATACAAATTAGGACTCATATTTGTTAGATTATACATCTACATATATAGAAAGCTGCCTAACATACATTAAAGAGGCCGTTGTACATTACTATTTTGTTATTCCTTGTATATAACCCAAATGATCAGGGATGAAAGACTCTTTTATATCCCTTTTCTTTTCAATTTCAATTATGCTTTGCAACTATGAGAATCATAATTTTGATGAATTACATGCTGGCTCGTTAAATGGGGGCGTCTTGGTGAGGGTTATTGCAATTATGAGTTACTGCGTATTGATTTCATAGTACATGACCATGAAGTTTGTGACTTTCAGAGCTTATGCGGGAAAATAAGTTGATGCTGGACAAATCAATCAGAGAAATTGAGCGCGAGCTGCAAGGATTGCTAACGCAAGAGAAGAAATTGATGACGGAGATAAAGAAAAGTGCCAAACATGACCAGATGGTATAGTGACTATCTTAATTGTATTATTTGCCTTTGCCTAAGTTTTTAATGGTATGTTTGGTGAACATTTCTTCTTGTGAATATGTTGTTTTAGCTGTTTTTCAATGAAAATTTATAACATCCAACCTCTGCTGTCTAGTAGAGGATTTGGATTGGAATTTGATTCTTGTTTTAAAAGAAGGGAGATGGCTTGATTTGAACATGTTGGCTACTGAGATGATATTGTTTTATTTTGTTTTTCTTGTTCATACGATTTCCTTGTTCTTTGCTCTGTGTGTTGTTTGTTATTGATACTTGTGGTTTTGGGGAAATTTTTTTACTTACTGATATCACTTGTAATAACCAAGATATATATTCACATTGATTTGGGGATGAGACTTTTATTGTTGCTGTGTTTGTCATAGGGAACTGCTTTCCTTGTGCTATTGCATACTCAATATGATCTCTTTTTCCTAATGTGTCTGCTAATTACTGTTTTAGAACTAATGTGAGATTCTTGAATTACTTATTTGGTGAAATGGATCAGAAGTTTTGTTTTCTTTTTGAAAATTTTGCCTTTTTGCAGCATTAGAATCCCTCTTTCATTAGATGTTCCATTGCCTCTCTAATTTTGGGCTCATACATGTACTTCCATTAACTTATTTAATTTCTTAACAATATGCATCTAGAACTTTGGCAAACGAATAGAAAAGACAAATCTAAATCTATATATGTATATATAATTATATAGTCGTGATTATTAACTTGTCTCATACATTCATTTTATTTATAATTTATATCATGTTGGTATCACCCATGTTATCATATTGGAAAATTCTTAAATATTTTGTGAGCAAGTTGTGATTTCTTTCCCCCTGGCCCTTTTATTCTTATATTTGGGATCTAGCTAGTGGACACCCTTCACGTCATCACATTAAAAAACATATCAAGTATGCCAGAATATTCAAATAAGGACAACTACCTTATCATAATCATCTTATCTCTCTAACAAACCATACTCCACGTTATAAATACAATCATTCAGGTTCTCTCTAAACACACTGAATCTCACATCCTACATCATCTTTCACACTACATCTCTCAGAACTTGAATGCATTACTTAAGTCTCTCATTCTTTAAATCTTAGACTTGTTTTTCCTTTGTTTTGGAGGTCTCTTCTCTAAGCAAAGCCTACTTATTTTCCGACGACACAAGATTTGGAGTCTACTAAGGCCACATCTAGCTCACATGTAGAATTTCCAGATTTTGGTAAGAACAACTAGTTATGAATGAGATTTAATTAATAATGATTGACTATTAATTTGTCATTAATTGTTAGTTGTACCAATATCAGAGTTAATTAAAAAATACTATATATTCAGATTATTTATCTTGCAGGTAGAAATTCATTTTGTTTATTCATTCAGCTTTATATTTCTAGGCTGATACTTCCTTAACTCACATTTTTCTTCTTCTTGTAGTAAATGTGTGTGTATTCACGAATTTAATATATATATCTTGGTAAATATGTCTTAAAAAAAGTTTGGGCAACGGCAACTTGTTAATATGATACCGAGAGATATTTTTAAAAATAAGCATTTTATTTCACGAATTTAATTAGATTCCTGAAAATAATATTTTTGTGAAAGCTGTTAATGAGGATGTTATTCCTATCAAAGATATTTGGTATATAATATTAATTCCTGGGAATTTTTTAATTTATTTTATTTTAATTTAAAAATAAAAATATTAATTAATAAATAAATGAGGTTGAATGAGAAAAAAGAAAGAAATTATTTTAAACATGTAAGATTTTTGCCCCTTTACATAAAAACATGTACAAAATAATTTCTTGCGAGTGAATTATGCCTTCAACTTCTAACAAACATGGAAATACATATTTTCATCTTCACATAATTTATGTCAAAATTTTAATGTTATGTCATCATTAATATATAATGTCAACATATATTTCTTTAAAAAATTGACAACACATTAATAATAATAGACTAAAATTGCTAAATTTTAAAAATTTGGGAAATCCAAATGTGTAATACAAAATTTTAAGAGACCTAAATTATACCATCATAAAATTATACGAACAAAAAGTGGATTTAAAAAAGCATGTCAATAGAATTTTTTCTTTCAAAAGTGAATATGTAAAAAACAAAAAATATAATTGAGTAATTAATTACTTGTATTTTATTTAATTAAAATGTACTAAATGAATAAATAACTAAAACGTTACAACTATTGGACAATATTTACAATAGTTAATATTCTTGTTTGGAACATTGATCAATATATTTTTATTTTGTTTCTATGCCAATATTTCATTTAATATTCTCATTCATTACCAGAGAAATTTGTTGGCAGCCAACTCTGGTGCAAATATTCATTTTTAATTCTACTACGTACATATCGATATATGAATAAATTGAAAATTTGAAATGCTTTTAAACGTCATGGATAAATTTGTTCAATAAATAGTACGAGCCTGAGTCATAAATCTGTGAAGGAGTCCTACACGTGCATTCAAGTCATCTGTGTATCTAAAAACATATTTGCTGGTTTGAGGTTCACATGAGGAGCAGCACGGTCAAAGTGGACATAGCTAAGGCAACGTTCAACATCAATTGCAATTTTCAGCCATTGGGGCCCATGTTGGTGGACTTTTTTGTCCTGCTCAATATGTTCAGAGTTCAAAAAAACTAAGATGAAATGGGCTAATTCTAACCTGAAGTCCAAAACAAAGGACTCACGGGTGAAGGAGTGCTTTTTACATGTAATAGTCAATCATAGTTCGGTGAAGTATTTTATATACTCTTAGATATATTAATAAAAATAATGAACGAATGCCATTATTTATGGATTATTGATGGATTATTGGTTTCTTTTGAGGTATTGTCAACCTGCTACTTGGTAGTATAATTTTATTGAATTTGTATTTTAATTTCCAAATAAAATAAACATTTAGGGATAGGAACAGTGATGAGGCCTAAATGTATCTTTTCATTATTATTATTTTTTTTTGTAAAGTCGATAAGTATAGTATGACTTTACCTTTTTTTTATTTTTTTGTTTATGGCATGGACATTTTTTGTTTGTAATTTTTTAAAACTTTTGTTTAATTTTTTAATTTATTTTGTTTAGTAAATGTTAATAAAATTATTTTATTTATTATTTACTAATTTATTAATTAATATATGTTTAATATATTTGTTTGATTTAATATTTTGTATAAATTTTTTTATTTTGTATTGAATATTAACATTAAAAGATAATATTATTTTGTTTT
>PYAF01005920.1:462672-486306 GCA_007407185.1 Glycine tomentella
CTTATTGTATAATTTAATAATTTACAAATTAATATATGATTAATTAAGGTATTATATGATTTTATTTGATATATTTTACAATTTATGTATTTTTATGTTAAAATTTTTATTTGAAATGAATTAAATTAGAATTTTTATAATAATATTTAATTATTGTTAACAAAATTTAATATTTGACACAATAATATGTTAATGGTTTTTGTCAATAATTATGACAATATTATGAACATAATATACTTTAGAAATAAAAATGATTGTTAAAATAAAAACAACATTTGTAATTAATATAAATGAACAATACAAATAAAATAAAAATATAAACTCTATATTTATTTTGATTTTGTTAATTAAATATATTGATTTTGTTGATGAATTTTTATAAATATAATTATTTTTACTTTTGTTAACACTATGTGATAATTAGTTGGGGTATATTTTAAAAATATTATCATTTGGAATTTAAGATTTAAAAGAAAAAATTGAACTATACTTAATAAAAATGTGGTGCAATTAGTAGCTTTCAATTTTTACATAGAAATTTATCAAAAGTTGGGGGTGTATTTAGCAATCCTTAATGAAGTCGTTAGCACACTTACGATTTTAAAGTCGTGGGGTTAAAAAAAAAAAACACTCTTATATATGATTACGATTTTGAAACGCAAGAAAAAAATATTTGGTTACATATTAACATTTTATTAATTTATGTTATATATTATTTTGTAATATATTTACATATTTAATATAGTTTTATATTACTTTTTTTAAAGTAATTTTGAAATCTATATTTGAAAAAAATTAAATTTAGATGAAACATTTAAAAAATCTATATTACTTGTTTTGTAATTAAATATATTGATTTTATAATTATCACAATCAATTTTATTAATATTATATTTTTAAACATTTTAAAATAAATTATAATTATTTTTTATTTTGTCAATTAAATTTTTAATTGAATATTATTTATAATTTTTATACTTTTTATTTAATTTGTATTATTCATTTATACTAATTACAAATATTATTTTTATTTTAACAATATATTATGTTCATAATATTGTCATAATTTTAACAAAAATCATTAACATATTATTGTGTCAAATATTAAATTTTGTTAACAATAATTGAATATTATTATAAAAATTCTAATTTAATTCTTTTCAAATAAAAATGTTAACATAAAAATACATAAATGGTAAAATATATCAAATAAAATCATATAATACCTTAATTAAATATATATTAATTTGTAAATTATTAATTATACATTAAGAAAATTTTTATAATAAAAATACAGAACAACAATTAAATGAGATGGAAGAAGAATATGTAGTTAGCATGTATGAGTGAAGTGGTTTGCAGTTACACTATAACAATTCGTATTATTAAAACTGGTTCGGATCGGCTGGTCGGACCGGTCGGACCGGCAATCGTTGCTAACACCGGACCGATTTGAGTGTAGAACCAGTCATGCAAGTGATCCGATTAAGCCCGACAAGAACCGGCCGGTTTTTGAAGAACTCGGCGACCCGGACGGTTTAAGGAACCCGGACAGGTTTTGCAAAACTCAAAAAAAGGCTTTTCTTTCGTCTTCTTCACTGACACCTTATGCCGGAGAAGCTCTGCTCCGCCTGCTCCGCCACCGCATCCGAAAACACCTTTTTGAAATGTTAAAAAAAATTCAAGTCAAGCTGGATGTTGGCATAGAATTAAGGAGATGGGAAGTAGAGGTAGAGATGATAGAAGAGAAGTATGTGGGCGTGTAGCAGCAGGAAGATGATAGAATTAAGGAGATGGGGGCGCAGTAGTGCATCACCAAGAGAAGGAAGAGAAGCCAGCCGCAGGAAGGAAGGAAGCGCTGGAAGTGGAATGAAGAAAATAGAAGCTGCGGGAAAACTAGAGAAGAATATATATTATTAGGGTTTTTTTAATTTGGGCCTTATTCTTGCTTTTTGTACCGCTGTTATTACTTTCAACAGTTTTCATTTTATTTTTTTAATCAAAAATGTTAATGACCCACGTATATATTATATAATTTTGCTTTTCGCACCCCTTTTCGCTTTATGCAGTTTTCATTTTGCTGTTTTGATTTAGATAGTTGTTATTCAATGTCTTTTTAATTATTAATACATTTTACTTGTATTATCAATTTTAATACTTTAATTATTATTTTAAATTTTTGTATGTGAAATTATGAATGAATTTTTCTTAATTAAATAATGTTAGTTATATTTGTATATATAATATAATTTTAATTTTTTAATATGGACCGGGTTAAATCGGGTCAATTACTGACTCACTGATTGAACTACTGACCCATTACCTCAACCGAGTCAATAACCAGACCGATTTTCACAACTATGATAACAATGCATAAGAGAGCGGTATATCAACTAATAAAAATAAAAAGGAACTAGTTTATAATTCATTAAAAATAATTGAGATACTATAAAAAAACTAAATAAATACGTGTTCACATATTTTCCTCAAAAATGGATACTTCATAGTATAATTGGTCCATTTAAAAAGTTGCATTTGCCCAACAAATATTGATATGCGTTATGGTCAATGCACACACATCATACACAGACAGTGGCGGACCCACATAACAAATTTTTGGCTATTAATACAAGGTGCTCGTGGAGTTTCATGGCTCCCTTTTCCCCGACACCGACCAAAACCATGCATGGTACAATCTATATACTAATAGAATTACCCTTTATTCTATTAACCAAACCTCACCCCACACGGTGGTTTTAAGCTAGTATTTGAATTTTAATACATCCAAATTATTACTTAACTCGTTCAAACAATTTCATTTTGATATTATATATAATTATTTTTTATTTATCTTTTATCTTTTTAAAATACATGTAAAAATAGATTTAATTGGCATGCATTAATCAATGTAAAAAAATTTATACAATCAAGTAATACAAATTTATCTTTAGAATATTTAAGAAAATTATTATAAAAATATCAAATTTATATTAGTTTGTAATTAGACACGATATAAAAAATAATATTTTAATTAAATTCTAAAACATATTCTCTTGAATTTAAAAGACACAACAAAAGTTGTTTTGCTTTTATTGTAAGAGAAAAGCATTTTCCCACATTGAAATAATGTTATCAATTGTCGTTTCAACATTATCTCATTTATTGTATATTTAAATTACATTTTTGAAACGGATAGTTGCTTTCTTTGTGTTTTATTTTCTTAAAATGTTATGTGGAAGGAGCACTTGTTGGGTCCATTTTTTTTTGTAATATCTAGGTTATTATGATGGGAAATAGCAGCTTTGTAGAAAATTATTATGATCATATCAGTTTCAGAAATTAGTGAAAGGAAATAAAAGATAATGAGAGTTATAATAAATATTATTTACTTTGAAAAATATAATGATTAAAGAAAATCATAAGCATAAAGATTATAGTTTCTATCATAAAAAAATGTTCATAAAAAAATGTTAATATGAGGTTGAAAATAGAAAGTAAATGCTTAGAATATCCAACATGCTATTATTAGTGTCCAACTAAAATCAAAGAGCAGAGTAGCTCAAAATAGTATATATAAAGATCATGTTGGTCAAACTATTATCGGTAAATTATTATAAAAGTAACTGCATTTTAAGCGGGTTCATAACCTTAAGCGTTGATTTAAATTGTCATTACAAAAAAATTTCGGAGACACGGCCTCCGAACCCCACCACTAAATATACGGACATAAATAAATTTTTCTGAGTCCAACATTGAATGCATGTGACAGCGGCAGTTGTTCGACAATTCAATCATACATTAATCCGGAAAGGACAATAATAATATCATTCACTAATTAAATACATTAACAAAGAGCAAGTCAACATCTTTCAATTCGAATTCTGTCTATACATGATGGTGTTAACTTTGAAGAACTGGTGTAGCTTGAAAGGAATATTATATAAAGCTGAAGCATTATTCCGGAAATATGAGATCAATCAGAAGCAGTTGCTGAGTTTTGGATAGTGGGGTTCTACTTGTAAAGGTGAATTGCTGAAGATTAATCTTATATATTCCTCAACAATTTGAGCATCAGGTTCCTTCTCCTCATTTTCTATTTAGTTAAATAGTTACTATATTTTTCATTTCGATCCATACAATAATATATATATATATATATATATATATATATATATCGTTAGGCATGTATCTTCTTGTAGCAGTAACGATAATTTGAAGTGTCTCCTTCTGATTTTCTTAATTAGTTGGATAAAATATATTTTCGGTAAAATTTGGTTATAATCTTGTACTTTCATATTGATCATTTTAATCCTCAAAATTTAAAAAAACATGTGAAATAAGTCTCCCTTTAATACAAATGGTGGATTTTATCCAATTTTGGTGATGTTTCAAATGAATCCCCAATCTTGGAACTATATATTTTCTTGTTTGCTTCATTTTGTTCAAGGAACCCAGATAATTTCTATCGTGTGCATGTTTTTGTTTTGTTTGTTTTATCCAATTGTTACTTTTATTAAAACAAGGACCAAGGATCTTGAGTGGTAGAAAAAAGACTTAAAGATCTTCAATTATTCTTGTTTGAACCGGAATTAATATAAATAAATAAAATCATTTCTTTATTTGAATTTAATTAATCCAAAAGTCACACTAATTAGATAAATTTTATCTTATATTTACAAAAATGTTTTTTTGTTGAAATATTGACAGATAAATTATTTTTATATATTTTTAATTTATTTTAATATCAATTGTTAATTTTATTTGCTGTAACCTAACTGTGATACTCTATTAAGTGTTAACCTTAAATTTTCGACCCCACCACATATTTGTAGCCAAATTCCAGTAACCCAAATACTTTTAATTATATTTAATAAAAAAGTAAGAAATATATAAATAAATAACTAAATGTTTTATTATTGGATAATATTTACTATAGTTAATATTCTCGTGAATTTGAAGCTGGTGGATGATCCATTTTTTTAGTGGAGTCAAGACAATTAATTTATAAATTTTATTAAAAAAATATTACATACTTTTATAAAATACATAAATTGTCATGACAAAAAAAAATCTAAAAACCAAATTTTTAAAAATTACAATTGTCATTATGTGGGCAAAAATCTCTAGTAATTTTTTATATCCATTTAAATAAAAGTTTGATGAGGATAACACCATTTTTTATGGAAAAAAATCAGTGAATATATCCAAAATAAAAAGTACTAGAACAATTATATTAACACTGTTTGAGATTTTTTTCAAATTACGTAATATCTTTTTTTTCTTTTTAATCTTTACAACAATCTGACTTATTTATAGAGGACGTCAGTATAATATATAAAGAAGAATTAGTACGGGAAGTTAATATAATATATAAAAGATCTTAGCATAATATTTTTAAATATTAAATATTAAATATTAAGAGGTTAGTGTAGAAATAAAAAACGAGTTATGTCATTGTGATATTCTAATTCTGTTTGAGTAGAAAAAAAAAAGAAAAATGAAAATAATAATAACAAGTATATTAAAAAAAAGAAGAAGAAAAAAGATAATAACAAATATATATATATATATATATACGACCGTAAAAAAAATATAGTAATAAAAAAAAGAAAAAAGATAACAAATAAAAAATAATAATAACAGTCTAATAAAAATAAAAAGGAAAAAAAAATATATATATATATATATATATATATATAATAGTCTAAAAAAAGAGACAAAAGAAACACAAAGACTGTTAAAAGAAATCAAAAGCACAGAGTAAGCAACACTGAGAGGGAATTACTGTGCGGATCCCAAGGAGAGAAAAGGAGACCAATAGGAGAGCTCCATTTGTCATCAAAGAAGGAGAGGGGTCTCTTTCAGGTACCACTCATTCTTTCCCTCTTTCATCTCTTCCTCTCTTTGGAATTTCGTTCAAGTGTTATTGTGATCTTTCATCTTTTTTGCTGTCCTCTTGCTTTTATTTCCATGGTTTCTGTTTCTAGACTCGCGTTTCTTCTTTCTTTCTTCATTTTCTTTTTTGTTTTGGAACTTTCTGGCCACCACCGCTTCCGCCACCGTGCCGCAGTGCGGCCTCCATCTCCGACCACCCTCGTGCCACCTGGCCTTGTGCAAGGTGGTGTCAAGGGGGACTTGCCCACCCTTTGTGGTGGCTTCCCCCCATTTTTCGTACTTGATCCCAAACAAACATTTGTTGACATTTTTTTTCAATTCTTTTCTACAGAATTTTATCCAAATGGAAGGACAACCAAGTGATTGTTTGGAGACAAAATTAACCAAAATGCTTCGAATTGTGGAACCTCCAGAAATTTATGGACTCGTACTCAATATGCAATGCATTTATAGAGTACCAGAAAAAATTCGTGAAACTAATCCGAAAGTCTACACACCTCGAATTGTTTCAATTGGCCCTTTTCACAAAGCAAGTGACGCAGGAAAGGAAGACAGCATATTTGAGTCCATGGAAGAGCTTAAAGTGAACTATCTCAAGGCATTTCTAAATCGAAGCCAAGTACCTCTGGAAACCTTTGTTCACACACTTGAAGCGTTGGAAGACGACATTCGAAGCTGTTATGCGGTGCGTATTAAATATAACAGTTATGATTTCTTAAAGATGATTCTAATTGATGCTTGCTTCATAATAGAACATTTTTTGAGATGTTATACATATCAAGAATGGGAGGATAAGGATCCCTTGTTTCTAAAACCATGGATGCTGAATCAAATTAATGAGGACTTGATACTATTAGAAAATCAGCTTCCTTTCTTTGTTCTTGAAGAATTTTACAAACTTGCTGGTATGAATCGAGAATTTCCTTCCTTTACTGAGATATCTTTCAACTATTGGAAGAATAAGGAATATGTAAAAAGGTGTCCAACAGAGGCTCCAAAGCACTTCACCGATTTTTTGAGAACTTGTATAATATCATCGTCAAAATTTGATCTTAGAACACAAGAATGCAAAGAAATCAAACATGTATATAGTGCAAGTCAACTACGAGAGGCGGGTCTTAAATTCAAGGTCAATCCAAATGAAAATGAAGGCTTACTTGACATGACTTATTCTAGTGAAGGTGTGTTGACAATGTCAATCTTGAATATAGATGACAATACAGAATTATTTTTCAGGAATATAGTGGCACTGGAGCATTGTCACTTTTCATATAATCAAGCCATCATTTCTCTATACCTAAAGATTTTAGATTTTCTTATCAGCACTGATAGAGATGTGAACATATTAGTTAATAACAAAATTATTGTGAATTGGATGGGTGATTCTAATGCAACGGCTGCAATGGTTAACAGTCTGAGCACAAATCTTCCGATGCCGTACTTCAATTCACACTACTACTCTCTCTGCAAAAGCTTGAATGATTTCTATGAAAGCCCTCTCAACAAGTACAAGGCTATATTCATACATGAGTACTTCAACACTCCTTGGAAAATAGCATCTACAGTTGCTGCAATTGTGCTTCTTTTGCTCACATTGACTCAAACTATAAGTTCAATCAACTCACTGTTGAAATAAAGGTAAGAAATGATGATATATATCAATACTTAACTATGCTCAGGGAACGAGCAGAGTCACAACTGATAAATAAGTTTTGTTCTGTGCAGCTAGTTCAGGAGTTGGACCATTAACACGGAACTCAATTGGGGGAAGGAATTTTCTGTAATGTCATTTACTACCTTGTTTTTCTTTCTTTTGTGATAGCTTCTAAGCTCTCATTCTTACTTAGTGCTTCCTTTATTTTGCTGCCCAAGTCCAACTCCTTTTTAGAAAATAAACTTGTATATGCAAGAACACTGATTGCAGTCCATTTTACAAAAATATATAGAAAATACATTTAGAAGAAAGAACAGGGTTATCCATTTTGGTTAAACTGATAAATATGATATAAGAATTTGTTACCTTTTGCACCCATACTAGCAGTTCTACCCGTGCCATGAAGGTAATGAATCTAAAATAGAAAGGGAAAGGAATATTTTTTAACCAAATAATATCAAGAAAAAAATCGGAAGAAAGAAGGAAGAGATACTTTGTGACCCAATAGGCCATTAAATAAATAAATAGATATGATGCTCACGGAATTCAAGGGGAAGTCAAACACGACAACAAGATCTACATCCTAGGTTCCTAGCAGCCAAATCCGTGGAAACCAATATAGGACAATCATCACAATCCCTGTTAAAATTTCTGAGATTTTCAACCCTGAATACAAGAGAAAACAATGCAAATAAGTGGGCATAACAGGAAATAGAGCAGCAATGGCTCAAACGACATCGTAGACTCAAAAGCTGCCATATGCAATTTTAATGTATATAAAATCCATTTCCTTCCACTCGGACCTCCAATGTTTTGCCCATTTCCTCTATTTTCTTTGTTCATTAATCTTTAGACACATCATTTCCTATTATTTATTACAAAGATCTTCCTTTGTGGACTTTAAACACGACATTTTGTGAACTAGTATTCACTCCTATGAGCAAGCATGAGATGCAGTGTCAGCATCTAAATGTGTGTTTAATTCTTAGTAGTTTCAATTCAGTAGCCAACAAAAAAATAGTGTGATTAATCAACCAGAGTATCAGGCAAGTCAAAATTACACTAAAGTAACAAGTTATTCAAGATGATTACTAAAATTTTCTTGGTTAAGTTAGCAGTTATTTGAAGTGTTCACGAAGCAGAGGATATTGTTGTCTTCTAATTGTCATAGTTGTAGCATAAAAAAAGGCGTCAAGTCAGTGTTTTGTACCACATTTATTGGAAGTATAATTTGTAAAATATATTTTACATTTTTGACTATCTATAACCTCTTTTGCATGGATTGGATTTCTTTACAGTGAGAAGATGCACCACCAATTTGAAATAAAGGACCTTACAAACTTAACCCAGTTCAAATCAACTTTAGATACACCCTTTCTCACTCGACGTAACTCCTCACTTTAGAGTTTACTGGAGTCAAATCACCTTTCCATCTAATCCCCAAAATTTCAACAGTTAGCATATGCCTAATTTCACACGACAACAACATGAAGGAGGATAAGTAGATAAGAATCTCGATTCACCATATTACCTTTGCGCTGCTGGTACCTCCCCATTGTAGGTCACAGTAGAAATCTGATCTTCATCAAGAAAATGATCTTCATCACGGTATAAAACTTTTTAACGGTATCTTCAAGTAAAACTTTTTAACGGTAGAAAATGATTCCTATAATAGTACCTATTAGATGTAAAACTTTTCATGCACTTTCAATCCATTGCTTAAGCTTTTGAGATAGTTGGTTCATGACACGGTATCTTTAAGTAAAACCATGTGGTCTAAAATTTGATCCTTGCTGCCCCAATTCTCTTAAATAGAAGTTAAATTACAGATTAGGTTAGATGCTTCAAGCCGAAAGGGCTTTTGCATGAACAGGTGTGTTAAATTAAAAGCCATTCATATGGTTTCAGAAAACAACTTAAGCTTCATCTGAGGAACTTATTTTTAAAGAGCATGGGTATGGTACTGTGATAGACTGATAGATTTAACTTAAATACACTAACTTGTAAACGAGCCTTTTAATTTCTCTAGGTGGTCAAAAAAAATTCTCTAGGTAGTCGATGTAGGGGATCTAAAATTATTGTGTCAGGCATGCAAAGTATGACTTGCAGTTATTTTACTTATGGTTAATTGGAATATTTTCATATTACTAATTAATTTATAAATTAATGAAGCTTATTTTGCCCTTGTTAAAAGAATATACAGAATGGTATGTTTGAAATATTAGTCTCTTCCAGTGCATTTTGCTTACATAATTTTCAACTTATATTTATTTCAAACTAAATTTGCCATTATTCTGCTAGGACTTTTGATTTTGTACAATTATGAGAAAATGCAGTTCTCATTTCGTAAAAAAGAATGTAGGCTATATGGATTATTGAGTATTCAAAGAGAAAACAGAACCTATAAACTAGGAAATTAAAAGATTCAAGATCCCTAAAATCAGGTATACAAATCAATCTCTCAGTACAAAATTTATCCAAATCAACCAAGAAAGGAAACCGAGAAAGAAAGGAAGGACATAATCTGAATAAATCTTAATAAAGCCACGTGTTTGAATGATCTGCGGAAGAAAACTGCGTTGACATATTTGAAATAAATTAAATTTAGAAAGGGTTTTCTAGATTGTAAGATATTCTAACTTCAATTTGTTTTCATAAACTTGAGCTTCTTAAAAGATTATTTCAGATAAACCTCGTTTTAATAAGCCTTAGTTAAACATTTTACACTTAGACTTGTACTTCTTGTCATTTTTAAATCTGCTTGGTGAATGAGTACCAAGTAAGATAGCATTCACACTATATTCCTCCTCTCAATTCAATTTTGATTACTCATATTTGAGCTGGTAGCTTCTGGTGTACGGGTTTGGTGAAGGATGACTAAATTATTTCCTTCTTAGCCTATTTAATGAATTTTCATTTTATCAAACTACTTGTCTGTTTTAAATCAAGGTCTAGGAGCATACTCTATTAACTGAATAAGGTAAAAATGCTCTCATTATCTTTATTACTACTTCTTTTGACTTTTATTGGGTCTTTGTCACTAACATACTAATATACACATTTGTTAGATTATTACATTGCCCAGTTTTCCTGCTTCATATGATTTAATAAGGACGTCCCGAATGGCAATATATGGGTTGCTAATATTGGGGCAGTACAGCATAAATGGTTTAATTTCCTATCCAAAATTATACCGAAGACAGATGTGTTATCAACCTTGAAGAAAATTTTATTGGGGCAAGCTATATTTGGTCCTATCATCAATACGGTTTTCTTCTCGTATAATGGTGTTCTTCAAGGTGATTTTTAACTTCTTGAATATTGACCTTGTCTTTAATCTTCAATTCTATAAGTTTATATGATACTTCATTGACATGGATTGTGAGATAATTAAGATAGTTATTAACTCTAATTGATGTGATTATGGGCTTGATTTTATATCTTTTTCTAATATTATTTTGCTAGTTACAGACTCGGGTGTAGGGAACTTGGGTTTAACCATGGCAGTGGTCTATACACTGCCTGGCTTTTTAACCCTATACTGATTAACATATACTCGATTATTTGATTTATTTCCATACATTATTTGGCATTGTAACGTAAACTATGCTTGTTAAAATCTGTTATGGCCATATTTGGCATAAGCTAATTTATAGAAGTTCTCCCATTTAATTCATTTCATCTTTTTATTTTGTTTTCCTATAAGTGTTTATGGATAAGTTTATACAAACAGAACCATATTTATGGAACAAGCATACAATTTTTACCCTTATGTTTTACAAAAGTTATTGTTGATTCTGAATTAGCATTTTGATGCCAACAATATCAGGTGAAGGTGTGCCTGAAATTATTGCCAGGTTGAAGCGAGATCTACTTCCCACATTATTAGGTGGTGCTATGTTTTGGCCTGTATGTGATTTTGTTACCTTCAGATTCGTTCCAGTCCAATTACAGGTTTGTGATTGTGAATGAAACGTCTTTGTTAAGTACAATTTTCTGTCTTAATTTAATCAGCAGCTTCAACTCAGCAGTTATTTTGTTTAGTTTTCCTAATATTAATCTCTTTTTTCAATTTTTGCAGCCACTGCTGAATAGTGCCTGTTCATATGTATGGACCATATATTTAACATACATGGCAAACCAACCGAGTGTGAACAATGCCTAGTGTTTGTTTCGTATACAGGCACATTCAAGCAATTTTCCTTTGCTTAGCAAATCTGTTGTTGGCAGAGATATTTGACCAGATACAAGAATTTGGCACTTGCAAGTTTCTGAATTTCATTTCAATTTGTTGTTCAATTCTTTAATTCTTTGTGTATATAGCATATACTTCATATCCATATTTTTCTCGTTAATTTGGAAGTAAATGACTTCTTTTCTTGATAATTAGAGGTAATCTTATATCAAAATCATGTTATATTTACGCTCTTAAATTACATAATTATAGGATTCTACTTCGAGTTCTGGCTTTTTTTCTGGTAACCTCACCTAGTTTTAGACCACCCTGATGAGTAACTTTAGTAACGTATTATTATATATGATAGTGCAACCGATCTTTTGAATTGTATTTACAATGAAATATATATTTACATCGGTAAAGCGTGAGTAAATTCTACATTGATAACTCAGTAAAAAAATCATTGTGAGAGAAGTGAATAATTGTTTTTTTTTTAAAGTACTGGTTTTTTCAGATTGTTTCTTGTTTTTTTTATGGATATTCTTTCTTAGAGAGAATTCTATTGAAAACATTGTCGGACAGTCAATAAATTAAATGTGAATACTATCTTTTAACAGAGATTTAAATCTTGATTCACTTATTGTGGGACACGAACTTTTCTTTTATTAGACCCAACCTCTTGGTAAAGAAGTGAATGATTTATGTGATAATATTATATTTTGTGCTTTTAATGGATAATAATTATTTCTTTTACTTTGATGTTTTAGTGATCCCGTATTATATTAAAAAAAAAAAGGAATATTTATTATTATTGTTAGAAAATGAGGAAAAAAAACACACAGTGTCATATTCACGTATTTCTTTCAATCTTAAATATAAGAAAAAAAAGATTCACACTAATTAAAATAATAATTACATTTAATTGTATCAAACTCAATTAAAAATTAAATTTTCTCAAACTTCTCTTTCATTGGAATTTAGTACTGAGAATAAAAAGGAGCCATTAAAACTAAAATCTTAGTTAAATAAAAGATATTTTAGATATATTAACATTAAATAAGTTAGTTTAAATTTTTTTATATTAAGACAAAAAAGCGGTATTTTTTTCTTATAATTTAACCCGAAGGAATTACTCTTATTTCTTCTTTTAAGTAGTAGTATAAAGTTCTCTGCAACATTCTCCTTATCATAAAAACCCAACATATGCAAAACTTTATTCTATTAAATCTTCAAATACAATTCCCAAAGCACATGTGGAATTTTCTTCACTATGAAATATTCTTCAACACGGGGGCATATCTGGAGGAGTAGTAATTCATCATCTCCTTCTCCATTCGTCACAATAAACACAGTCTCCATGCCCCAAGAGAGAAGGTGGCGGTCTAGATGGCAATGCACAAACCACACTCCTATAATTGAGTTTAGAATTCATGCAACATTAATGAGTTATATACATGAATGTAGAACATGAAAATGCAAATGAGTTTACTTCAATAGTAAAGTGTTTTTCCAGTGTCATCTAAGTCATAAATCATCTAAATAACTATATAATAAATTATATCAAACATAATTCTAAGAATAATCATCCTCATCATTAATTGACAGTGTTAAAACCTTTATGCTGAAAATATACACTCATTAAACTTTAATTTCTATGCATTGTATTAGTGTAAATTTTTTCACATCATCAATCAATCAAAAGCAATTTTTTATATGATTTTTAAAATAATTATTATAAAAATTAACAAACTTATCCCACTTAACAGTTTGTAATTACAGTTATAAAAAAAATTGTAATTACGTGACACTCTTTATATTTTCAGTGCATAAATTATCTACTAAAATAATTAAAAATAATAATAGCATTTAAAAAGAGCAATTTTCTCATGCCACATACCTGGGTTAGCAGCCCTATACCTTATGCTGGCCCAACCATTCTTGGGCTCTAGTATTGTATTCACAAGGGGAGGATCAATGAGATTGTATGTCTTGCGGTCCTTGTGTTTATTAAAATTTCCAAACCCATATCCAACAGCAAAGAAACTAGTGCCATTGCAGATGCATAGGATGGTCTATTCCAGTAACCAAATTCGTACCTTGAAAAACAAGTTCCACTGTTGAACCAAATTTAATAACAGCCACCTTGGTTCCTACCTTTGGTATCTGAAGTTCTAGAGGCAAATACTCTGCATTAAAGTCAAATTTGAAAGGAGGAAATTTTGGAAACCCCTTGCGATACACCCCTTTGATGTGGTAGTAATAGGCTTCTAGTATGTCAATGGTAGGTTCTTCAAAACTTATGTTGTTCATGCTAGAAGCTAAACGTGTTCGTCCTTCACAAGTTTGGTTTTCAGGGCACGGAAATGTGTTAATTGCAAGGGTGGTTAGCATATGAGTGGTGATATTTGTAGGGACTTGAAAGGGGCATGTTTCAGTTAAGCCCTTAATGCTAACATAGTAGTCAAAAGCTGCTTTTGTGTCATTGTAAGGGGGGAGTAAGGTAATGAAGGAGATTTGTTAGGAGCATGATTCTCATGATAGTGGATCCTAGCTGTGGTTGTGCCATTATTAAAGGAAACTCCCAATGCACTTGAATATGCCCTTGCAGCCATGTAGTAGTCATTGACTACTAGTCATTAGGCTCTTGGTTGGCATGCAATAATACATCAGCTGTTTGTCCTGGAGCTATGCATATGTAATCTCTTGTTAATGGCTTACTAGCCACTATCAACTCCAACAACTGTGAGATTGTGCATTGAAACGGAAAAAAAAGAGAACGAGATTCATTGCAGCATTGACCATGCCCAGAAGATAAGTCTTGCCATAGTGCACATTTAACTTGAATGTTTCTGAAATTCAAAAAAATATATATAGTGACTGTGAAATGAAAATACATGTCTAAAAAAAACATGATTAGATTGAGTAAATATATAGTTTCATTCTTGAAAGTATGCATTGATTTGCTCTTTGAAATTGTGTGTATAATTTAGTCCACAAATTTGTTAACTACAAATTGCTCCATTTCATTGAACCTGTTTCTCAAAATTTCATGACAATTTTGGTTCTCAAATTTTCTCAATTTTATGAAAGCAGAACTAATTTCATATGATGCCACATTGAGACACTAAATTGCATAAACATAAACTTTCATGGACTAAATCAATACAGGTTGTCACTTTTGGAACTAAATTATATAGTTATTCCTAGTTTTTCTTTCCTTGAACAAAAACATATAATTATGGCATGATATGCTTGTGTTGATGAATGTAAAGTAAAATATTGATGTCAACCTGATTTTGAGCAAGGATAGAGGTCACCAAGCTTGACCATTTATAGTGATAGCATCAGAATCATTTGGGGCTGATCCACTTCTGAGAAATTCCTCATAGACATCTCTGACATCACTCTTCCACCATTCTCCTAAGTACACAAAAGTAAATAAGTAAAGATAATTACCTAACAGGGTAAAGGAATAGTGTAAAGGATTTCCATACCTAATACAATAGGCACTTCCTCGTCAGGTGTGGGAAAAGGGTAGGATTTACTCTTTCTTGGATAAATATAGATAGGTCCATGGACAGTGGCTCTTGCCCAGTCACTATGAGCATGCCACCATATGGTTCCTTCCTCAATAGAAAAAATCAACATCTGCCTGAATTTCCCACCAGGTTTGATGGGGCACTGAGTGATGTATTCAGGGTCATCTGACCATGGATTCCTTGGTTGCTTCACTCCATGCCTTCCCTCATATCAGTTACAATGTTCTAAAAATTAATTTCTTTCATATTATTCTATAGGTAAAATGTGTTTAAGTCTCTCAATTTTCGGTCAAAATTAGTCATAGTCCTTATAAAAACAATGATTTTGGTTTTCATATTTTTATAATTTGTGAATTTTGTTTTTTTGAGGGTGATCTTTAATACAACGGTAAAGTTGTGTCTTGATGACTTTTTGGTTATGAGTTCTAATCCTGAAACACCTTCTTTGTATATATAAGGATAAGGCTAGATCTGGACAATGGACTATTCTGTTGAATTCGGCACAGAACTTTTTTCCCCATCAATTTATTGCAGCCGAGCCAATTCTTCCACAAATTCTGCAATATTTTTATCAGAATTTCCTCCCTCATCAACATAACTCTTGGCCAGATTCTTCCATTTGATGCCATTTTTCTTTATTTCATTTTCTTTTTCAGTCTCCAATATTTCCTTTATGCAATGTGTGATTGTTTCTCTTCTAACTATCTCTTTCTCATCTGCAACAGCTTTGACTCCAATTTTCCACACATCCTTTAGAAGTTTTGCATTTGTGATCTGGTTTGTCCACAGTGGCATTGCAATCACTGGAACTCCTAAGCTCAAAGCTTCAAATGTGGAGTTCCAACCACAGTGTGTGAGAAAACACCCCAAAGCCTCATGTGTTAGGACTTGTAGTTGGGGACACCATGAGACTATTAAACCCTTCTCTGATGTGTCAGCAAACTCCTTTGGAAGCTTTCCCTTATCACAATCTCTAATCACCCACATGAAATAACTTCCACTATCTCTCAAACCCCAAGCCAGTTCCTCAGTTTGCTCCTCATTAAGCCCTACCATGCTCCCAAAAGAGACATACACAACTGACCCTTTTGGTTTTTCATCAAGCCATTTGACGCAAGCTTCTGAGTTTGGATTATACATGTTAACACCATAGTCCTTGTCATCTTGGAGTCTTTTGTCCAAGTACATAGATGGAAGGCATGGTCCTATTGGCTTTAATGGCCAAATCTTCACAGCCAATCCACAACCTACAATAAATTTCATTTTAAATTTCAATCATCAATATTATCCAACAGAATAACTAGGATAAAAATGTGTTTTAGGTCTCTCAAATTTCAATCAAAATTGGTCCTAGTAGTTATACTTTAAAAATGATGTTTTGGGTCTTTGAATTCTTTTTATAATTGATGAATTTTGTCCCTCTTTATGCAACTTAGGATACTTGGATGGGAGACAAAATTCATCAATTATAAATAGAAAAGAATTACAAATAAAAAAGAAGACCAAAATCATCCTGAAGTATAGGAACTAGGATCAATTTTGACCAAAACTTGAGGGAAAAACACTTTTTACCCAGACAACTACTACTGTCTAATTCATTCCAACAAATAAGAACAAATCAAATTAATGAATAGAATTTTCAGCTAGTCAAGTCACTTACCCCTTGCTCCAGTTCATAAAAAGTGTTTGCAAGAACCCAATCTGCTTTATCAATGTGACAACTTGATTCACAACTACATCAAAGTAGGCTGGATTGGACCCATATTTGTTCAAGAAAGATGGCAAATCCCCAGCTGCAAGTTTTGGCAACCCTGGTAACAAATATTCTGCCTGTGTAAGAGGCAACTCTATCAACTTCTTATAAACATGGAAGTATATGTTGTTTGTTGTGCAAGTCTGAGTGAAAAAAGTAGCACCAAGTAGCCCAAATTTCTTGGCAACATCAAGACCCCACGGCAGAAAAGCATCATAGATAACACAATCTGGAGGGTGGCTTGACCCTGCAAACGAGTTATGTCATTCTGATACTCTAATTCTGTCTTGCTACCCCAAAAAAAGAAAAAGAAAGAAAAGAAAGAAAAACGAAAATAATAATAACAAGTATATTAAAAGAAGAAGAAAAAAGAGAATAACAAATATATATATATATATGACAGATAAAAAAATATAAAAAATATAGTAATAAAAAAGAAGATAGAAAAGAAAAAAGATAACAAATAAAAAAAATAATAACAGGCTAATGAAAATAAAAAAGAAAAATATATATAATAATCTAAAAAAAGAGAGAATAAAAAAGCCAAAAAAAAAAAGCCCATTTGATTAAAAGAAGTCACTTATAAAAGCAGAGAGTAACCAACAGTGAGAGGGAATTAGGGTGCGGATCCCGAGGAGAGAAAAGGAGACCAATCCAGGTACCCACTCTTCTTCTTCTTTAAGTTTTTTTTTTTTTTTTCTTTCTCTTCTATTCTTTAACGTTTTCCTTAGTTTCTTTTGATTATCAGTTGTTTATTTCGTTCAAACGTTTTCTATTTCCATGGTTTCTGTCACGTTTTTTTTTTCTTTCTTCTTTTTCTTTTTCGTTTTGGAACTTTCCGATCACCACCGCTTCCACCACCGTGCCGCAGTGCCGCCTCCATCTCCGACCACCCTCGTGCCACCTGGCCTTGTGCAAGGTGGTGTCAAGGGGGACTTGCCACCCTTTGTGGTGGCTTCCCCCCCCCCCCCCCCCATTTTTGAAGGTTGATCCACCTGTTTGAAACATTTTTTAATATTTTTTTTTTCGATTAATTTTTTTCTATACTAACATTATAATTATTCTTTTTGTTTTATCTCAACTGCTGTCTATTCTATAATTTTTAAAACTTATTAATTATATCCAATATTTTTGTCATATTATATCTGAGTCATTTTCTCTGTTAGTGTATATTTGTCTCCTGGTTCCATAACTAGGAAAATTTAAACAAAATTTAATATTATTATATTTGTTCTAACTTGATGTTGGTTATCAATGTTTATATATCTCATATCTACAGAATTTTATCTAAATTGTCCAAATGGAAAGACAAACAAGTGATTCATCAAATGAACAACAATGTTTAGAGACAAAATTAACCAAAATGCTTCAATATGTGGAACCTCCAGAAATTTATGGACTCATACTTGATATGCAATGCATTTATAGAGTACCAGAAAGAATTCGTGAAACTAATCCGAAAGCCTACACACCTCGAATTGTTTCAATTGGCCCTTTTCACAAAGCAAGTGATGCTGGAAAGGAAGACAGCATATTTGAGTTTATGGAAGAGCTTAAAGTGAACTATCTCAAGGCATTTCTAAATCGAAGCCAAGTACCTGTGGGAACCTTTGTTCACACACTTCAAGCGTTGGAAGACGACATTCGAAGTTGTTATGCGGTGCGTATTAAATATAACAGCTATGATTTTTTAAAGATGATTCTAATTGATGCTTGTTTCATAATCGAGCATTTTTTGAGATGTCATACATATCAAGATTGGGAGGATAAGGACCCACTGTTTCTAAAACCATGGATGCTAAATCAAATTAGTGAGGACTTGATACTACTAGAAAATCAGCTTCCTTTCTTTGTTCTTGAAGAATTTTACAAACTTGCTGGTATGAATTGGGAATTTCCCTCCTTTATTGAGATATCTTTCAACTATTGGAAGGATAAGGAATATGTAAAAAAGTGTCCAACAGAGGCCCCAAAGCACTTCACCGATTTTTTGAGAACTTGTATAATATCATCATCAAAATTTGATCTTGGAGCACAAGAATGCAAAGAAATCAAACATGTATACAGTGCAAGTCAACTACAGGAGGCAGGTCTTAAATTCAAGGTCAGTTCAAATGAAAATGAAGGCTTAATTGACTTGACATATTCTAGTGAAGGTGTGTTGACAATGCCAATCTTAAATATAGATGACAATACAGAATTATTCTTCAGGAATATAGTGGCATTGGAGTATTGTCACTTTCCTTATAATCAAGCCATCATTTCTCTATACCTAAAGATACTAGATTTTCTTATCAACACTGATGAAGATGTGAACATATTAGTTGATAACAAAATTGTTGTGAATTGGATGGGTGATACTAATGCAACGGCTACAATGGTTAACAGTCTGAGCACAAATCTTCCGATGCCGTACTTCAATTCACACTACTACTCTCTCTGCAAAAGCTTGAATGATTTCTATGAAAATCCTCGTAACAAGTACAAGACTATATTCATACATGAGTACTTCAACACTCCTTGGAAAATAGCATCTACAGTTGCTGCAATTGTGTGCTTCTTTTGCTCACGTTGATTCAAACTATGTGTTCAATCATCGCACTGTTTCAATAAAGGTAAGAAATGATATATATATATATATATATATATATATATATATATATATATATACTTAACTATTCTCAGGCAACGAGCGAAGTCACAACTGATAAATAAGTTTTTGTTCTGTGCAGCTAGTTTAGGAGTTGGGGCCATTAACAGGGAACTCAATTGGGGAAGGAATCTTCAGTAATGTCATTTACTACCTTTCTTAACATTCATTACTTTGTTGTTTTATGAATGACTTTCTTATTGTTATTGTTATTGTGTATACGATTTTAATTTCTAAAAATATTTTATTTATTATTGGTTACATATTTTATATTATTTATATTACAGATTAAATTAGTTTTTTCTCTAATTTATTTGTTATGTTTAATTTGATCCTTAAATTGTTAAAATTTGTTTAATTCATTCTTTTATTTTTTTTTGAATTTGATTATGCAATTTTTAAAATCACTCAGTGGTGGTTTTTTCACCACAATTTATGATTCTTAATAATGATGGTTCAATTTAGACAACATGAATAAATTGAATTTATGTCAAAAATTAGAAGATAAAAATGAATAAAAAAATACAAAACCAAATCTAACCTACAAATAAATTATTGGACCAAGAAACTAATTTAACCATTATTATATTGTTATTGAAAATCTGAAATAAATCAGTTTAGTTAAAAAAAGTATTGTTGAATTTTTAGTAGATTTTCAAGCTTCAAATAATTTTTATAATTAAAATTATCATTAAGATTATTTCTTAAATTATATTTTGGTAAAAAAAGTCTACGGTTTTGTACATTTGCAGTCAATTAAGGACATTTTAATCATATTACACAAGAATTTTAATTAATTCCCAAAACAATCTTAAATTATATTTTATTACTCTAATTCCTATTTGAATCTTAGAATCCTATTTTGCTCACAATTTTAATTACTTCTATTAATTTTCCCTAATATAGTCTTTGAACTGTATTTTGAATAATTTTACAATTGTTTCACTCTGTTCAAAAAAATTATGAAGAATTATAAGTGAATGATACTCAATATTCTTAGTTGTGTCTCTCATAATTTAAGTTTTTAATTAAGTTATTGATAAGAAATAATGACAAAATAATTAATAAAAATAAAATCAGTTTCAGATTGTGTTACCGTTAAGGATATAAATGAATCAAAAATTTGTAAACTACTTAAATTTGACTTATTAAATATTTGATTAAGTTTGTTTGTTTAATTAAAAAATAAAACTTAAGTTTGAGATTATACATGATTATTTAAATTAGTTAAGTCCAAGTCTTATAAATTTGACATTAATAATCTGTGAATAATTCGTTTATATATATATATCATAGAAAATTAAAATTACATAAGTCTAATAATATTATATAATATGTTTAACACTTATTTTATTTATAGTCTAGTATTAACATGTTTTATTAAATACTGAATTAATTAAATTTAATAATTTATTACTTTTTTTGCAAATTAAAAAGTTTAAGTTATAAGTGAATTCAATAAGCTAAGTGCAAGCCGAGCAATCATAAGCTTTAGTTTTTAAAACAAATCTTATGTAATACAAAAGCGAGAGCATTTTACTTGCTACACGGTACAATATGGCCCACAATCCACTTCACAAACCCGATTCTTTATTATTTGAAGATGAATTTTCCCCCCTAAACCCAGAACATTGAGTTTAGAATTCGTAGATTTGGTGGCCCTGACCATTTTACTTGATTGCTTCTTCTCTGAAGAAGCTTTTCTGAAGCTACTTGCACTATTTTCCAGATTTTGAAAAGTTAACTGATAGATAATTTATTTATATTTATAATGAAGTTTATTTTATTTTTTTTCTTCTCATTTTTTTTGTTTTTAAAGAAGTTTATACATTTATTTGGATAAATTTTTTTAGGATCATTTTTAAAAATAAAAAATAAAAAAAATGAGATAAATTTTTTTATAACAAAAAATAAGTTATTTATTAACTAATTTTTAAAAACTCATCAATATAATTTCTCTAAAATATAAAATAACATTTACAAATAAGTTAATAAAAAATTCATTTTAACTTGGAAAAATTTATTTTTTTTTACTTTTTTCTTGTATAGACAGTTCTAGAAAATTTTACATTCAAATATATCCAAAAAATATTTATATTAACTTATAAATTAACATTTACGTCTACGATTTTGCAAAAACAAATTTAACTAAAGTAGTAATTTATTGATCTTTTCGTGTTATTATTCATGTAAGACTTGCTTTGGAAAGTATTAAACCTTGTTCCTTTTCAAGTATTATTATATCTGAAAAATGCATTTCATCAACGACCCAAATTCGAGACTCCGTCCTTGATTGGTTGACTTAAACTTGACACTTAGACTTAGTCAGAAGTCCTCTGCATGCACACGTGTTAATTGCATGTGTAGTATTGGACTTTTGGTTGCGATGTGGTTATAGGGGGAATGAATTTTATCCAATTATAATTATGTGCGGGTGTGTAGGCATTATTATTTCCAAGCAATCCCATTAATGGAAATAGAAATCAATCACTCTGGGATGGATTTTTTGCTAGCTAACAGATTCTGTTATTAAAGCTAGCCGAGAAATTGCTAATAGAAATCAATCACGCTAGGATGGATGTCAAGAAACTTACTATATTTATTATAATTTCTATCATTGGAGTCCGTTTTTCTTTAAATGACTTAGGTTTTGTTTGGATAATTTTTTTTAATAAAGACTTATTGAAAAAGAAAATAAGTTACAATCAACTTGAGTAGTTAAATTTTATAATAATTCTCTCATCTAACTTCTCCAAAAATTAAAGTGTATAATTGATTTTTACTTATGGAAGATATTCAATTCATTTTATCCTTTTATTTTCTTTTCCTATACATGATTATGGAGACGTTCATCCAAACAACTTTTGCCTATCTTCATGCAAATTGACTTCATTTTAGCTTGTTTCATCCCTATTTGCTACAAATAGGATCTGTTCTATTCTATCTTTCTACTCCAAACTGGTTCTCTCACTACAAAAAAAACGCTTGTTTCCCATGGAATATCTCCGAAGGAAAATATTTCGTCCATAATAGATGGAATAAAAGTTATTGTAATTGGTCTTTTAATATATTAATTAGGCAAAAGAACCCAAATAATACATTTTTAATATAAATTTACCAATTTGGGGCAATTTTGAAACATAATACAAATCTGGGGTAGTTGAACACGTCCAGCCTAGGCTGGAGTGGTCACGCCTAATCTGGCCGTGACCACTCCAGCCCATGTTGGACGTGTTCAGTTGCCTATAAATGCCTCCCGGAAGTTACTTTTTACCATTTGTAACATTTCACCTTCTCTCTAAAGCTTTCTCTAGTCCATCTCTCTAGGATTTGTGAGAGATTTTCCTCTGCAGCGAAGCTCTGTCAGTTTGCGGGTGATATACGTGTGTTTAAGCTCTGCGAACAAGTAAGTAAATTTATTATTCATGTATATTATTTAAAATATTATATTATTAAATAATAGAATTGTTAGGGTTGTACGAAATTGTTAGCAAATGTTAGGTATTATTATATTTGTAGAAAACTATTAGGTATAATTAGTGTTGTTGATGATTTAGGCGTAGGGTATTGATGTGCATGATTTAGGGTTTATGGTGTAGGATTTAGGGATTAGGGTTTAGGGGTAATGGTTTAGGGTGTACAAAACCTAGGGTTTAGGGGTAATGGGTTAGGGTTGACAAAACCTAGGTTTAGGGTTTAGGGTTTACGGGCAATGGTGTAGGGTTTACAAATGTTAGGGGTTAGTGCTGACTGAATGTATGGTTTACGGTTTAGAAAATTTATTGTTTAGGGTTTAGGGTTTGGTAAATGTAGGGTTCGGGGTCCAAGGATTAGTTGTTAAATTAAAATGATATGACAATGTTTTGTTAGTTCAATTTTAAGGTTTAGGTTTTACAAAGTTAGGGGTTTAGGGTTTACAAAATGTAGGGTTTAGGGTTGACATAAATGAGGGTTTAGGTTTAGGGT
>PYAF01005920.1:493122-511433 GCA_007407185.1 Glycine tomentella
TAAACCTTAACCATCAACCCTAAACCATAACTGTCAATCACATCCCTAAGCCCTAAACCCTAACCGAAACTAAACCCTACACCCTAATACCTAACTGTTTTCATACAAACCTAGTTATACCTAACAGTCTCTAACAGTTTTATATTACAATAATATAATATATTAAATAAGATGCATCAAATAAATTAACTTACTTGTTAGCAGAGCTTCAACACTTTTTGAAAACCACTCACAAACGTGCAGAGGTTGCTGCAGGGATAAAACCTTAAACTCTAACACAGATACACAACAGGACCTTTTACAAAGAAACTGAATCAGCACAAGTGATGGAAACTGAAGCTGGGATGGCTTTTTAAGGCAGCTGAACACGCAGCCTGGGCTGGAGAGGTCACGCCCAGATTAGGCGTGACCAGTCATGCCTAATCTGGGCGTGACCACTCCAGCCCAGGCTGGACGTGTTCAACTGTCCCAGATTTGTATTATGTTTCAAAAATGTCCCAAATTGGTAAATTTATATTAAAAATGTATTATTTGGGTTCTTTTGCCATATTAATTAATTAATTTTTATAAAACCTAATAGCTAAAGCACTCACTCTGCATCGCGGCGCACACCCAAAACCTAAACCTAAGTGCGTATCACTCCCTTTCTCCACCACCCCACCCGGCTTCCCACCCTTCCCTTCGCCCACCACCGCTCGCTGCACTGCTTCAAGATGATTCCAAGCCTATCCTCGCCTCGACCCAGAACCCCCTTCTCCTTCTTCTTTGCCAGCGTCATTGTTGGTCACCGACGAGCAGACGCAGAGAATAGTGAGGGAGCTGGAGAAGCTGAAGGCACAGAAGGCGCGGGAGCGGAAGGAGATGAGGAATAGAAAGGTAGCGTTGCAGAAAGTGGTGTCGGTGATTCTGTGGAGAGAGGCGACGAAGGTTGCGATTGATAAGAGCGATGGTGGTAGGAAGAAGAAGGTCCCAATCAACTCCAAGAAGCTGCTTCCCAGAATTGTTCTTGAAGCGCTGCATGAAAGGGTCACGGCTCTGCGCTGGGAATCCGCTCTCAAGATTTACTGGCTCTCTTTCTCAAGTTCAATGTGGGGTTTCGTTGGGTTGGGATGAGGTGAAAGGTTGAGTTTTATTCTCTTTTGGATTGTTTTGCTCTACTTAAGTGATTAGGGAACTAGCTTTTGGGAAATAAAAATGTTTTTGGGGATGAACACTTTCAAATGTGCTTAAAGACCAAACAAATTTATAGAGAAATGGTTTTGAAAATGGAAAACAAACAAAGCCTTAGTGTTCGATTGGTGGGGACTTAAGGAAAAAGAACAAAGTTTTTTTTTTATATTCTACTTGACGTGGTTTTGTTTGGTGGAAATGAGATGAGAGTTGAGGGTTATCTGAGCGTTGTTGAATTTCAAGGTCAAATATATGGAAGGTGTGTTGTTTTTCTGAGATTTTACTATTGAGTTATTTGGAAATGGAAAATAGGGAAAGGAAATTAATATGTATGGGACTGTGAATGAGTTATGAGATGGAAGTTGAATTTTTATGGTGTGATTTTTTATTGTACTGTAGTTTAGGTTAGAGAATGCAAATTGGGTGTGGGAAAGTATATTCTTAGTATGAATTGTTTGTCTCAGAGATTGTTGTTTGTTACCATAGGACTCTATGCCTGTAAGTTTTGTAGTTGATTAATTTCCATTTAAATTCACACAATATGGATTATGTTGTGAGTCTTGTGATTGTAGTAATATGAGTTTGGACTTTGGTGTTTGTTCTCAGAGGGTTCTCTTCCTAACAAACAAGGTTTCATGCAGCCAAAACCTTTAAGACCAGCACATGCAAATATCTTTCAAGTTGCAACCAAACCCTACGCTAGCTAACGACATGATCATGCAGACAATATTTCAAATGTCACACACTGGCGCCATACATGGGCTGTTGCTACACAACACCAATGAAAATGGAGTCGACAACGGACATTGTGTATGGTAATGTCGTGATGATGATCCCATTACTTGTAAGATGGGTTTTATTTTTTTGTTGGATCCTCTACAATACTTGTGTTGGAGCATTACACTGATCGAGCTCATTGGTTGGCAGGTATGTTTCCTTGCCTTATTGGTCTACTGTGATGGCTTTATTTTTTTTTAGTGGTGGCAACATGAGATTTGACATGATAATGAATAAATATAATGTACCAATCAAAACACACAAAATATTTAATGTAAATGACAAAAAAAATGCTTTAACAACTGTGTTGATTTAATTGTTGCCATGAAGATGCTCGAATAAATATTGTTTCTATAATAATAATAATAATAATTGATACTAGTAATTAAAGGATTATTCACTTTGGTGTATGTAATTTAGATAAATTTATCCTTGCATCACTTTTAAAATTTTCAATTTTCTTTTGAACTATAGTAACTACTCCCTATTACTTTTATATTGTCAGTTTCTTTCTTTTTTGTCACTCTTATATTTGTATTTAACCGAGTTTTGACATTTTTTACACTTGATTTTGGTGGTTCAATGATATCGTTTTCGAATTACTGATTTAAGAAACTATAACGTTATATATAGTTGAATTTAATTTCTCAGATTAAGATTACTTGTCCGGTCTGGTTTATACATGACATTGATGAAAATGATCTTATTTTTATTTTTCTTTATCTACTGTAAGAATTTGCATATATAATATATGTAATGACCTAACAATAAATATCGTTGTTGCTTGAAATACCAATGGAAATGGAGAAAGCAACTAAGAATTACCCTAAGTTGTCTATAATATAATTCCTCCACAACCTGTATGACCATGAGGACCAATATCAAATCCATCACAATTCACTTTAATCCATTCTTTATGAGGTGGATTTCAAGAAATAAGAATAAGATCAATAGGCTTTATAGTTGTTTCGGGTGAGGGTGGGTGACAGGGTGAGGATCTGCTATGTTTAGCTTCTATCTACTATAATAAAAGAACATTTTTTTGATGACATGTTGCTTCCTTATCAATTCTCAGCTTCGAAAATGACGTGTCATGCTCACAACAACTCTCAGTTTCGGTAATTACATGTTTAACATACCAAACTCTCTCAGCTTCTTCCTTCTCCGCTCCTTCTGAAACTGCCTTAGCTCATTTGAAATTCAAAATCATTTGAATTTTGAATTTCAAAACTCCCTCAGCTGTAACTCCCTTTTCAGACCTTTGTCTTTCTCTCTTTTCTTTTTCATTTTTTCTCTCTTTTTCCTCTTTAGACCAGCTCATGCCAGGATTTGATCCTGAAATTAGCAAGTTGGCTCAGAGGGTTCTCATAAATCCTCGGCATATTGACTATCAACTGGAGTTTTTGCATCCAAGGTAACTACATCTGGTAATTTCTCATATAGTTTTTTGTTGGGTTGTCCATCATGATGTTTTCTATATAGATCACTCCTGCAAGAGATGGAAAACCTGTCACAATTGAGCTCATTGATGCAAAGACCAAGGAATAAAAGGACAATTTAGAGGTACCTTTTTTCCTGAAGGCTTTTTAATTAATCACTTTGTTGTAACTGTTTGATTATTCCCTGACAAAATAGGAAGAACTGTGAAGTCAAATTCTAAATTTAGAAAGAGAACTATGGTCTGTGTTGAATATGCCTGTGATTTTAAGTTTTTGGCATTAATTTGATTTTGTTAACTTATGTCTCTTGCTATTGTTGCTGTTGTATTGCTTTATTTTCTCCACCTATGGTTTCATAATATATCTGATAGCATTTTTAGTTTGCTATTTTGTTATCTCTGTTGTTTATGATAGTATATGATTGTTATTGTTATTTATTTATTTGTTTATAATATGCAGATAAAACATATGTTTCAAATTGGCTTTGACGAGGCTCAACTAAAAAGCTACATACCAGTCATTCATGCTAATGTGTACCAGACAATAAAAGTATGAGAGTACCCAATTACAACATATTGGGCTTAGATATGAGAGTACCCAATTACAGTTTACTCATACACCTCTCTGCTTTCAAATTTCTTGCAGGTTGAGCAAATGCGCAATGCTGGACTTATCAAAGGAGGTTTTCTAGAAAATGTCATTATGTGCAGGTATATAATATATACTTTGCTTCAAGCACGCATTATAATTGTGATCAATGCTTAGCTTAGCTATATGATAGATAGTGAACAAATTTGATAGTGAATGGTACTGGAGTAAATAAGTTTATGCAGCATTACTCAAGATGAGTTTGAAACAACACAATAATTTTGTGGAGATTCTAGGCATGGTTGTTGCCAACTATTCATATCTAACATAAATATTAGTGAGATGAAATTAATCTCATTGAATCTGTAGATTAGGCTAGATTACACATGAAACTCAGCATCTTTATATTTTCAATATGAATTTATAGTCTTTATTGTCCATACATATTGTTTTCTTTTGGCATTATACTATTTATGTGTGCCGGTACCAATGTATATGATTCCTATTACTGCACAATCCTGTTTATGGTTAAAGTAGATTGCAATATAATATATTGCTACATGTTTTCAAAGTTCTGCTTTGGGTTTTCTTCTATGGATCTCTTTCACTCATTGAATGATAATTAATTGTTGGATGAGGTAATTAATTATTCATTAATGGGAAAGTGGAGTTCTAAGTCTACCAAGGTAATTAATTGTTCACTCAGGTCAAATTTCTTTTGGTGTTATTAGCTTATTAGAATTGAAGTTTCACTTTGCAATATTTAATGTAAACCTTCATTAAACCTTTATTAGATATAAAACTCTAATTTTAATTAGAAAATAGCACCAAAAATACCAAAGAATTAACGTATATTCTAAGGCTTGCTAACCTTTTCTTTGATGGATACAGGGAGAAGTCTAGACCATGATTGTTAAAGAAAGAGCCCTTTGTTTTGTGATTCTAAATTGCTAAAAAACTTAGATTCACTTTTCTATATGAAATGCTGAATTCTCTTAAAAAATTGTAAATTTTGGGGTTTTCATTATGTTTTTAGTTAGTTTTGCAGTTTGAAGAATTCTATTAATGGGTTTTAATTAAATATCCATTTTTTCTTATTGTTTTTTTAAATTCTTATGTTATGCATATTTTGCAGAATTAACATATATTTATATTGTGTGTCTTAACTCAAATTCCTGTGCCAATCATTTTTCTAACTAAGTTTATTTAGGCTTGCAATTGGGTTGTTGTTTGATGCATTGTTCTTAGATTTTTTTTTCTCACTTTTTCATGAAATTTTATGCATTCCACATATTTTTTCAAATTCCTGTGTCAATCATTTTCCTAACTAAGTTTATTTAGGTTATATTATACATTATAATAATAGATTAAAAATAAAAAAAATCATCAAATCCAACCAAAACAAACAACATAAATTTGTTTGATTTGGTTTGGATTTAATTTTAATGGATAGATACTTATATCATTATATTTAAAATCAATTGTTGAATACAAGACATAACTTGATATTACGAAATAATGGGGCAGCAAGTTCATGGGCAACCCCATTAACTTGTCTCTTAACAAAGCCAAAGCTAAAAGTTGGTTTGGTTTTGATTTGTTAATATATTTAAATCGAAACAAATCACATGATGGACACTCCTAAATATATAGATAATTGAATATGAAATTAGTTCTTTTTATATTCATTTATGCAATAATACATATAAGTTGATATAATACTTTGAGTATAATGGTCATACATTAAGAGTATAAAATAATTTTATATTATTATTCAATTACAATTTATAATTGATATGACTTTTAAAATAATTTTTGTAAAAACCAATAAATTTATCATATATGTGGAATCTAATTAAATAAAGATGTAACATTATTTTTAAAAAATCTTACGAAACATAACCTAAATAACATTCATTGTATTTAACATAAATTATCTTGTAAGTAAGCCTATATCGTTTTGCTTAAACACAATTCTTACTCAAACTTATTTTATAAAGTTAAATTTATGTGATATTGATATTGATTTTATAATCTCTAATCTGAACACAATATAAGATTATGTAAAAAAGACACATCAAAATATTAAGGGCATTTTATATACACGCTTCATCTAATTGACTCATATTTTAAAGCACTGTTTTGTGATAAACAACAATTTCTTAATTTTGTTTGAACGTCCGTTTGTGAGAGATAAAAAATAAAACAAACACACTCTAACAAATACATAATGAACATTATAATGAGAATTTTATATAATAATATTGTTAAACTAGAACATCTGTTAGTTTTTTTTTTTTTTGGAAAAATGTAAATCTTAAAGTTTTTGATAAATATATTTTCTTTACAAAATTAATTTAACTTATTTAACAAATAAACTTCATTAAACACCTTAACGTGATTTAGCCATAAAACCTTTCAATAGACGATTTTGTTCTAATCTCTAGCTAGTAGCATGTTTTTCGTAGATAAGCTTTTTTCTTGTAACAATGTTAGTTAAGAAAGAAATTTTTGATCAGGTCATGTGGAATCTTGTAAAAGAATCACAACCATTCAATATGAACGAATTTTCTATATATTAATGCATAAGTTAGATATGTTAAAAGTGTTAGAAACCGAATTAAAAAAGGGGTTAGAAATAGAATTTTTTTATTAGAAAAATTATTATATTAAAAATTATTTATTACATAACATTTTTTTGATTAGACGATATCTGAAAACTTTTTAATAGACATTCAATTAATCATTTATCACCAATTGATCCATTTTAAAATAAAATAACACTTTCAATTATTAGAAACCGAAATATTTTGATGTGAACTAAAGTAGTATAAGATAAGACCAGCCCCATTCCCTTTACAGCCCATGAACTACAGTAGTACAAGTTTCCCTACTACTACTAGTTAGTTTAGCATTTGCTTAAGTTATGCAGTTAAGAAATGCCTCATTATCAATCACCGCATCAACGGCCGTAGCATTATATCATCATTAAACCTTTGAGCTTTGCCCAATCATGTTTCGCGGTTCCACGAACTTATGATGGTGCTGCCTGCGTGTGATTGTGCTGCGTGTTTCCCACGTGTAACACACATATAACTTTTTTTTTTGGACGGAACACACACCCACACATAGTGTTCACATCGTGGTTGGTGAGACAACCCTATGTTCCATTTTATAGAAAATTATTACATAATTGAAATTAGTGATATCAACTAATTTTCAGATCTCATATAACTATATTTTTTAATTTGTTAAAATATTAATAACGTGTAACATAAAATTTAGTAAACATGTTGCTACACGCATTTATTATTTTTAATTTATAAAAAAATATTAATAATGTATAACCTTTAAATCCGTTTTACATGCAAGAAAGGTCAATAGTATTATTAAAAAAATTTCTATCTAATTAAAATTTATTTAAGAAAATACATTAAATAAAAAATAAAAACTGGTACAAGTTTGCAATTTCGAAAATTTAATAACTATGTATTGTTTTATAATTTTATACTGTCGGACAATTAAAAATTAGTATTAGAATGATTTTGAAGATAATTATCATAAAAATTAATAATTTTTTATCATATAAAATAATTTATAATTATATAATAATATAAATTATTTTTTATTGTAAATACATATTCTGATTTTATTAAATTTTATTTAAATGATATAAAAAAAAATCAAATTTTAGCTAATTAAAAATAAGTTTAAAAGAACTCTAGTGTGTTAATGATATTGTTATTAGTGAAGGAATGTAATTTAATTGATTAAATAGGGATTATTATAGATCTTACACTATCTTCTATGTCTTTTATTTTTATGGATAAAAAACATAACATTATGATCTCTTTATTGTTTGTTAATTGCGAGAGTCAGTCGCGAAATCCCCATGAAATGATGAAGGGTCTGTCTGTACACACTTATTGCTACTTTCCATCATAGGCTTTGGACTTATCCTTCTTAAACCCACTTTCTTCTCTTTCACTTCCGTGCGGAGAAATATTGCTTGATTCGAAAAGGAAGGAACTTGGGACTTGTTTCTCTCTGAGATGGCGTTGCCTAAGGTTGATTTCGAGGTTGGAACTGATGGGGTTGCTGTCATCACTATGTGCAACCCACCCGTCAATGCTTTGGCCATTCCAAGTCAGCTTCATTCACCAATTCTCCATTTTTTTTTAATTTTTATTTTAATTTATGTGTGATATTTTACTTCAGCTTCATTCACCAATTCTCCATATTTTTTTTAATTTTTTTAATTTATGTGTGATATTTTACTTTTGTTGTTGTTGTTGTTTGATTAGTTATCATGGGGTTGAAGAACAGATTTGATGAGGCAGCTAGGAGGAATGATGTGAAAGCTATAGTTTTGACTGGTAACATTTACGATTTATTTGGATGACCCATATGTGATGATTTATTTATTTATTTTAAGATGGTGGCTTTGCTTTATACTGCAATTGAAGACAGTTTCATTGTTAACCTCTTGATTTCAGGCAAAGGTGGGAGATTTTCTGGTGGCTTTGATATCAGTGTTATGCAGAAGGTTCACCAGACTGGTAAGCTATGATCACACACATCCGTTTAGTGAAATTTGGATGGGTACAAATTACAAATTTAGGTAAACTATGGTTATGAGTATTGGGAGATTTGAACTCTAAATTAGCTGTATTTTCTGTTTTTCTTGACAGGGGATTCCTCGCATATCCCTGATGTCTCCGTGGAACTAGTAGTCAATTCAATTGAAGGTTCTGGCTGTTCTTTTAGTTTGAGCTTCCCTTGGGGGAAACATTACCTTGGTGTTTCTGTAAGTGCGAGTTTTGCAGTGTTATTAATTAGCATTATTGATAAATGCAGATTCGAAGAAGCCTGTTGTTGCAGCAGTAGAGGGGCTTGCTCTTGGAGGTGGCTTAGAACTGGCGATGGTTAGTTTTTTGTCAATGAGAAGTTGTTCCTTTAAATAAGAATTGTTGTCCAAGTGTCTTCATTAGTGCTTGGAATGCAACACCTTGTTTTGTAGGGATGCCATGCGCGTATTGCAGCTCCAAGAGCTCAACTGGGTCTACCAGAGCTGACTCTTGGTATTATTCCCGGATTTGGAGGTAATCAACATTTGCATGCACATATATTCCGTAATCTGGAATAGGTGTAAGGAACTTCTCATCATTTAGTAGCACTTATTGAAATATTAACAAAATTTGTAATTTTTAAGGAACCCAGCGTCTTCCAAGGCTTATTGGGCTGTCAAAAGCTGTTGAAATGATGCTGGTAAGATGTTGGCCATTCATTTTCAATTGTTTTGAGTTTCCACTGCATTTTTACCGCATTTGACGAGTGCAAATTACTTATTTAGTAACGAGTTGTGCAATGTGAAAATAAAAGGAATAGAAGAAAGTGGGAAAACTGGAGATCTTAATTTGTTAGCGAAGTGTCAATCGTAATTGTACGCCCTAAATTTGATGAATATATACCGGAAGAAGAATTAGAAAGGAACGGATTATATGTTTCTTGCTTTCTGTTACTTGAGATCTTCATTACTATGCATAACATTTTTTGCAGGCTTCATTCTTGTAACAATAATTTTTTCCCTGGGAAGTTATCATGCATATAATTTTACCTATATTTTTTGAAAAAGCTATGTGCTCACAAAAAAAGTTGATTAAATATGACATTGCATTTCTTGCAGACATCTAAACCAATCACATCGGAAGAAGGGAGGAAATTTGGACTTATTGATTCTATTGTGTCTTCTGAGGAGTTACTAAAGGCATCTAGGTTGTGGGCACTTGAAATTGGAGAGAGGCGCAAACCTTGGATTCGTTCACTTCATAGGACAGACAAAATTGGTTCTCTGTCTGAAGCACGTGAGGTGTTGAAAACTGCCAGGCAACAAGTCAAGAAGAATGCTCCACATTTGCCTCAGCAGCAGGCTTGTGTAGATGTGATTGAACATGGAATAGTCCATGGAGGCTACAGTGGTGTTCTAAAGGTATTATTAGTTCTATGATATAGTCTTTGTTCAGAAGGAAATATGTGCTTTCTTCCTTCCATTTTTATTCACTCTGTTTCTTGTCATATTAATGTTTAGTCTGAGATAGATATTTTTTTAGGTCTAGCATGGTTAGCATTCACAGCTAATAACTAAGTCTTATTGCAGGAGGCAGAAGTATTCAAGCAATTGGTTATATCTGACACCTCAAAAGGTTTAATTAATGTCTTCTTTGCACAGCGGGCGATATCAAAGGTATGTGGCTAGATATGACCTTTGTTGGTTTAGGTTTTAATATGGATTTCTCATCTTCTCTTGGCTAAACTTGAGGAAACAACAACTGATAGTTTACTCAGGTTTATTTAATGTATTCCCCATTCACTAACTATTGTCTTTTGGCAGGTTCCTGGTGTAACTGATATCGGCCTTAAGCCAAGAAATGTGAAAAAAGCTGCTGTTATTGGAGGAGGTCTAATGGGTTCTGGCATTGCTACAGCTCTTATTCTAGGCAACATTCGTGTTATACTCAAGGAAATCAATTCTGAATTTCTTCTGAAGGGAATAAAAACAATAGAAGGTAATTATTCCAGTCATGTGAGTGAAGTAGGAATAATTGGGTACACATGATCAATTTGTGAAGTTGAGATAATTGGATGCAGAAGATCAATTGTTAATTGGTTGATGCTAATAATAAGCTGTTGTTAGTTCCTATGAGTAGTGTCTTCCATTGTCTGGAATTTTGAAATACAAATATCGTGCTCAGAAGAATTATTCTGAGGACATTTTTAATATGCACCTGCAATCAAATGGTTGGTTTAATATGCACATCATCAATAGTACATTTTCAGGACATTGATTAGTATACGTAATTGTTATTAAAATGGATGTTAATGGCTTAATGCTCTTAGCTGTAAGTATTATTTGAAGGATTTATTACAACTTTGTTGGTATGGTTTTCTGAAGGATGAATTTCTCCTTCGTAAACTTTTTAATGGAACAGAAGGAAAGGGTCGTGAAAAGTGTAAACTACTCTCAGTCTCATCCTTGATACATATTATAATTCTGTAACATTTTTATTGTATTTGTTTCATTTTGCATGACAGCAAATGTTAATGGTTTAGTAAGAAGAGGAAAGTTGACGAAACAGAAGGCAGATGCTACACTGTCACTGCTTAAAGGTGTTCTGGATTACTCAGAATTTAAAGATGTGGACCTGGTCATTGAGGTTGGTTGTCTAAAGTCCTTATTGTTTTACTTGGAAAATAGCTGACATGGTTTAGAATTTTGGAATTAGGATCCTTTAAAGAACTTGGCAAAGTGTTTTTCTTATAAACATTTATTCTTCAGTTCATTTCCTCAGTTTCATGGCATTGAATATTTTAAACAGAGGAAATATGTAACATTCAACAGAGGATATATATGACATTTCTTTGCTGATGCCGTTGTCTGATCAAATTTAAATAGCATGAATTTTCTCTCTCTGTAGGCTGTAATTGAAAATATCAGTCTCAAACAAACTATATTTAGTGATCTTGAGAAGATTTGTCCTCCACACTGCATTTTAGCATCAAACACATCAACTATTGACCTTGATGTTGTTGGTAAAGCGACCAGCTCTCAAGATCGCATTGCGGGTGCTCATTTTTTCAGGTTATATAACTCATTTTTCTAGTTTTCTTCATTTTTAAAATAAAAAGACTTTTTTAATTTTCTAGATCAGTGATTTAAGTTTAAGAGGGAGTGTTTTTCTGAGAATAGGAACAAATACCACATTAAAATTTCTCTGTATTTTTGTTTGTTTTGATACATTGAGAGAAGTTAACTGCACTTGGTTTATAATTTATACCCCTTTGGCACCTAGTCCACTTCTCAGGGAAATTGATGGAATGTGAACATTGTCGTGTAAAAGTTTATTTTATGAATAATACTTGTTTAAAATGCTGGGCAATTTTTTTTGGGGTGCAGGTGGGTGGGGGAGTATCTTTAATCTCTGGCAGCTGGTTATTATGTGGATTCATTACCCAAGTTCTTTTAGATTATTATTTCACATAAGGGATGTAGAAGCTTTAATTCGTCCTCTTATGAAAGCAACATGAGAGCATAATGTCACTGGCCGATTTTTAAAAGGTTTTCTGGATACTGCAAAACTTTTCAGCTCCAAGTTTTGTTTAATTATAAGCTGTATATAGTGAAGCCACTTATAAATTCTTTTCTATCCTTTGGTATATACTTTTGTAGTATTTTTTTTGCTCTGGTAATCTATTTCTTGCATTGATGTGAGTGGCTAAGAAACTGTTTGTCGGAAATAGGTTCCATGATTTCTTTGGTCAGGTGAAAACAGACAGATGAAGTAATTCATTCCTATATTTCAAAGAAGTTAGAGCTCTCATGAGGCTAGTTTCAGGCTGGATTTGGTTTGAATAATTTAATTGACCCTTAGGCAAAGATAATTCAGATAGACTGTAATGAATTTAGTATTATTATGTATTCATCATATTTAAATAGATTTTCTGAGGTCTATTCCAGTTGAGACTATTGTTATTTTCAAATATCTTCTTTCCACTGGGATGCATGTCCATGTGCTTTATAGTTTATTTAATGACTACAGATCCCACACTAGATCTTAGTCAAAAGGCTACTTTAGTTATTTAGTTAATATAGCCACATTATTGCCCCAAGAAGATGCTTACAATTGCCATTTGCTCAAAAACAATGTAACTTTATACTACACACTTACCCTCTGCTATAGAAGTTTCTGAAATCTGTTAGCTAATGTCTCAAAGCTTAGATATTGAATTACATGTCTCTTGTACTAAGATCCTGTTTTAAATAACTGACAACATGCTTTATGGATGCTTTCTGACTTCATTTCTTGATATACAGTCCTGCCCACATTATGCCACTTTTGGAGATTATACGAACCGATAAAACTTCTGCACAAGTGATTCTTGATCTGATAACAGTTGGTAAAATCATAAAGAAGGCACCTGTTGTGGTGGGTAATTGCACTGGCTTTGCAGTGAATAAAACATTCTTCCCATATTCACAAGGTGCCCATTTGTTGGTCAACTTGGGGGGTGGATGTTTTCAGAATCGACAGATTGATACGCAACTTTGGCTTTCCGATTGGACCTTTCCAGTAATTCTCTTCTCTTAGGATTTCTGTATTTCCTAAGATACATGTCAATTAAAATGTCACACTTCAATTGATTTGTTAGTCTGTGTTAATCCTCTGCCCTGCATCCCCAATACATGCACTTACAATTAACACTATGCATGTGCCAATGATGCTATTTCAATATCTTGAAGTTTCTAGTTCAATCCTATTGTATAGAAACTGTTTGAAGTCAATGTGGCATTTTGAAACACACCTTTAAATCTTAAGTTACCAACAGTATGCTAAAATTAAGGACTGGCATAAAGAAAAAGTTAATGGTTTCATGGGTGTGTGAGGAATCAAGCATTAAGTCTTGCACTGAAGTTCGTAGTATGAAGTCAATCTTTCTGTGACTTGCAGGCTTCAAGACTTGGCTGGCTATGGAGTTGCCATTGCTACTTCAAAAGTATTTGCTGATGCATTTTCTGATCGCATATTTAAATCTCCACTGCTTGATCTTCTGATCAAATCTGGGCGAAATGGTAATAGTGGATCAATGCGTTTTTTTAATAATTCCTACTTTCTCTGTACAAGGAACATTTTGTGTGAATATAATCAATTATTTCTGACCTTGGCTTTCTCTTCCCTACCAGGCAAAAACAATGGGAAAGGGTACTACATTTATGAAAAGGGTGGCAAGCCAAAACCTGATCCTTCAATACTACCAATCATCGAGGAGTCTAGAAGACTTTGCAATATTATGCCCAATGGAAAGGTGGTTTTATTTGGCAGTGTCATACAAAAACTCCCATTTATATTAACATTGCATTGAAATTGACATTATCGCTTTCCAAGTGCTGGTTTAATCTAAGCTTCCTCTCTCAAACTAGATGGAAAATAGATATTTGTCTGTCATTGGGTGAAGGGAAACTAATATTTTTTTGTTTTATTTGCAGCCTATATCTGTTACTGACCAAGAGATCGTGGAGATGATACTCTTCCCAGTAGTTAATGAGGCATGCCGTGTTCTTGAAGATGGAGTTGTTATTCGAGCATCAGACCTTGACATTGCATCTGTTCTTGGAATGAGCTTCCCAAATTACCGGTTGGATTTCCTTTTTTTCACTCTTTAAAATTGACATAACTGAGAAATGGGACCAAGGAGATAAAGCTGAGTAAAATCTCAAAAAATAATATGTACAGTGCAATAAAGAAATAAAAACCACTAACCAATAAGGAACAGCAACAAAAATGAAACAAAATGAGATGTGTTGTTAGAGAAAGCCAAAAGGTGCTACTGGGCCACTAGCTAATTGCAAGTGATATGCAGCACATTTTATTGGGGGAAAGCAAAAGAGAATATGTCGAGATTATTTGATAAATCTTTTTGTGCCTATTATGCATCAACCAAGGAGCAATGAAGTGCATTAATCACTAAGAAAGGGCATTATAAAGTTATCACATGGTTACATAATTAAATATAACAATTTGCGAACTGTTTGAACTCCTTATAACCTAAACTTGTGTCCAGGTTGCAAAAACATAATTGTTTATGTTTAATCAAGATCTGATGAAATGTGCAATTAGTAATCTTTTTATCTGCAGAAAGTAGAATTGATAATGTCCTTGTGTCCCATGTACTTGGAGTTTCCTCCAGCGTTTGTGTTTTGCCTTTTGAACAGTTTGCATGCTTTATATGTCAGCCCTGTTTTTTAGCTTGTGTCTGATTTCAATCAATTTTTTTTGGCAGGGGTGGCATTGTTTTCTGGGCAGATTTGGTTGGGGCTAATCATATATTTACCAGCCTTAAAAAATGGGCACAATTATATGGTAACTTCTATAAACCCTCAAGGTATTTGGAAGAAAGAGCACTCAAAGGCATTCCTCTGGTAAGATGCATGTTCTTTATTTTCTAATCAAATTTCATGAAATTCAGTTTTAATTATGTGTACGATTCAATCATATTGATTATCCAAAACATGTTTAGGGGTACATGGGAAAGTTTCAACAATTTAAATTAAGCACTAGTTTGCAAGTGGGGTACTTTTGTAGGGATCAAAATACTAGTTATATTTGAACAGAAAAGAAATCTAAAAGGAGCAGTAAATAAAATTGTCTTTCTTATCATAGAAACAAGATCAAGTGCTTGACATTGTATTTTGTATTGGTTGCGGTTGCAGAGTGCACCTGCTTCATCTACTCCAAAGTCAATGGCGCGTCTATGAGAAAGCCAAGTGTTCAGCATGTTGGATGTTCTACAATAGAAAATGTAACAACTAATGTTTGCTTCCTTCCTAGATTACATAATAAATTAAAGTTGGTTTCCACAAAGAGAAAAGTTGATGGAAAATGATTGTTTCTTTGGGGTGACGAGTAAAGCCTCAGTTTGCTACTTTAATCAAGTGATTTCCTTCAAGTTTGGTATGTGTTTTAATTTTACTTGATTTAACATGTTTGCTTAGCATGAAACTACATTCTCAGCGTAACAAAACGGTTTCAGTAACAACCAACGACTGTTCGACTAATTTTTCCGGTTGATAAAAGTGGGGTTAGAGTAACATTTATGAGTAAAATTGATTTGGGTTATAAAAGCGGGTAACATTTATACAGAGTCTACTGCAAAAGAAAATGATTGGTGGTCATGAATTAACAAAAACTACGCATACATATATGGGGAGTGATAACAGATCCATTTAAAAATTAAAAGTTGTGTTAACATCTAACACCTTTTGATTTGGACAAAATAAATCCAATTTTCTTTTACTTAACTTATCATGAACTAAAGGTTAACAATGTGAGTTTCTTTTCGTTTTATTTTTTAAAATAACTGAAAATTCTCCTATTTTTCTTTCCCACTTTGTCTCCTTCTCTCTCTTAATCATCTTCTTCTCTTTATGTTAAGTGTAGTTTGCTCTCTGCTTTCATTTTCACGATGCCACCAAATGACAAAAATTAATCCAATATATATGCTCTTTTTCCTCTACTACAAAACAACTCTCATGTTTCATCCCAATCTGAATTATCTCATTCAACATCATGGCATTTTATTAATATTTTAAAATCTTAAGAATCTAAAGGTTAAGGACTAAAACACACATGACCTCCGTTGATGAGACTTTTAAGTAACGAGTCTTCAGAAACAAATCTGCCGACAACAACATAGTCTAAGTTCCATTGATTCCATTTATGAGTTTCAGATTGGCATTTTTTTTTTTTTTCATTAGTAGACCCCTGAATCAAAAGTAAATTAAATGTGCAATTCGGAAATTGCAATATCTGTATCTACAACATTCCTCCCTCTCCCCCAAATATGTCATACTTACGATGAAATCAATTGCTTGCCAAAATTTTATCTGTATCCACAGTCCCTGTGCTAACACGTTCCCAATGAATCCAAAATTGCAGCTTCATGCTAAACTGTATTCAAACATTGTGGATGAAGGTTGTTTGATTGTTTCAATTGCTCTGGTGAAGAGAAAGACGAGTGGATTTGATGGTGCCATGGGAACGAGGGCAACGATGTGGGAGAGAAAAAAGGGGGTTAATAAAATAAAACTAAATGAGGTAATTAAAATAAAATAAATTTACATAAATATCATTTAACTTATATAAGTTCAAATCTAAAAAAAAAAAATTATTTTGTTCAAATAAAAAGGTGCAGACGGCTAACTTACTCTATGTATTTTAGGTGGCTCTATGTTAACATATATATATATATATATATATATATATATATATATAAATTACATCAATATAATTTTAATAATTATTATATTATTTTTATATAAAATGTTATTTTTATCACATTTTATTTTAAAATTTATTTTTTAATATCAATTTCCACAAAAGTTATATCAATATATAAACTGTAGGACTCCTGTGTAGTTACTATTTATATGCTTGACTTAATAATGTTAATATCGTAAAAGCTAGTATATCATTGAAGTGTGTGTGCTTTTTTCTTTTCTGTAATTACATATAGACATGCTTCAGATTCAAACTCAATCCCTTATGAATGACACAGAAAATATGAGTGCTGTTATTGAAGTGTGTTAATTACTTCTCCTTTAGGGATGCTTTGGATAACCTTTCGTATTATGCAATTTTGTGTCAGGTGGATATTGATAGTTGAATGTTGCCTTTATAATCACTTTTTATTTTCTATTTTATTTTTTCATGGGATAATACTTAAATAAAAGTCAATTTTAATAATTTTTATGATTTTAATCAATTATCATGAAAAAATTATTCACATTTTACAATTAAAATTAAAATAAATAACAACTAATATACAAATTATAAGAACAAATATTTATATCATAACAATGTCGTGAGTGATTCCATTAAACTAATATTGTGAGTAATTCATATTCATATATCAACATGAAGAAAGAATGAACATGATCAAATATTTTTATTTTCGTTTTTTGTCTACAGATGAATTAAAAAATATACATAATTAATAAATAATAAAGTTATACTACTTTGATCATACGACATAGTTAAATTCTATTTTTTTAGAAGGAATAACAGTGAACAAATTTACTTTTCACAATATTTTTTATAATTAGACTTTATAGGGTATTAAAAATACAGAAAATGCATCGATAGCATATTTCTAATGAAAATAACATTTAGTTCTAATAAATGATTGTGCATAGTCAACAATTCAATGCAGAGATGTTCACCATAAAGACCCTTTATTATTTGTTGTTATTTCTAATTGCAACATAACGATTGAATGAAATAAATAATTTGTAAAGATTTAAATTTAAATTTATATGGTCATGATAGATAAAATATTCAAATATATTATATCACTAACATAATAAAATCCATTATTATATTATTTTTAAAGAGTTTATTTTCATGCATGCATTGTTAGTGTAAAAAACTACACACATCAACCAATCATAAGTCATCATAAATATAATTTTTAAAATAATTATAGTAAAACTTAATAAATTTATTTTATAGGGCAATTTATAATAGAATGAGAGGGTAAAAACTCTTTTGTATAGGCATTTGGAATAATATATAAAACAATATATCAAAGTTATTTAGTCAATACAACCTTCAAAGTTTTGTATTGTTTATTCATTTTTATTTTTTTAAGAATAACCTCTTCGCTTTTATTTATTTTAATTTCTATCATTAATTATCAATTAAAATAAATATTGTGAAATATTTTAAATTTAACTACATATTTATAAAATCATTATTTTTATTTATTTCATTCAATCGTTATGTT
>PYAF01005920.1:511533-541811 GCA_007407185.1 Glycine tomentella
TTCGCTTTTATTTATTTTAATTTCTATCATTAATTATCAATTAAAATAAATATTGTGAAATATTTTAAATTTAACTACATATTTATAAAATCATTATTTTTATTTATTATTGTTCATAAAATATATTTTAAAGTAACTAAAGAAAAACATAAATTGGAACATAATTATTAATAAAATATTTGATGTTATTATTATAGTATTTATATATCTAACCATTTTTATCATCTTTTGGTTTTAAAATATATACTATCAACTTTTAATTATAAAAATTATATAACAAAGAGATTCATGTGAACAATTTAATCATTTTTAATTGGCTTATTAAAAATGATACCAAAGTTGATTATTAGATATAATATAAATTATTAATTTTCAACAAAAAATTAGGGATGCAAGTGATCGGAGTTGGACCGAATAATAGTACAAAAATATAAGTTATGTAAAAACACCAATGGCAAAAAAGGTGAGGCAACAATAAATAAAAAAGTTATATTATAGTGGGGCTACTAATTCTAGATATGCTTCTTTGCTCCTATCAACAAGAAGAACGAAATAGGCAATTAACCTCTTCAAAATAATAGACAACAAAATGTCTAAATCTAAAATATTTAAACACTCAATGGCCTAGCCAAAGTCCGTAACAGCTTATTGAATTATTACAGAGCTTAAACCTCAACGGTTGAAATATTACTGGCAATACAAAGGACCAGTAATGAACAAAGCAGAGTTAAAAGGGAAACATGGAAAAATCCCTGAATAAAAATGTATATTTTAAATTACATTACAAGTTATGGAAGTCATTCAACGAAAAACCTAAGCAATATTAACTTATGAAATTATAACTCAGCAATTTACAAGCATCGCAATAAAGCAATGTTGAAGCTGAAAAATTAATTTAGATATGTATGAATGACCAAAGTAGGACAAGAAAATCAGAAAGACAAAAAAAATGATCCTACATGGGCTAATGGCGGGGCCTGTATGCTTAACAGATAAGGCAGAAAATGAAGAATGACAATGTTTTTATAATTATATTACACAGAAGCTCTAGCATACCTTAAAGACATTCTTATTTTTTCTTTCAATCGTATCTCTGCACATCCTTCTAAGTTAGATTCCTTTCATATCTCTTTTTCAATCTTCAACTTAGTCTTCCTGTTTTTTTTTTTTGGCAATATTACCGGGGATCATAGATGTCGAAGTTGTAACCAAAGGTGAACCAGCAGGTTTAGTAACACCATTGCTAGTGGCTCCCTGCTGTAGCACTATCTCAGAACTGGCATTTCCAACACCATTGATGATTGGGTCCTTTTGACTCTCTAATTCATTTCTGGTCAACGAAGAACACTTTGTTTCTGAAAATGGGAATATTAATTAGTCATTTTTAACAATAAAGCAAGCAATGCAGAAATATGGCTGCCAAAATGGAAAGCTGATAGTCTTCTCGCCAAAGCCCCAATGACACCATGGGATTTTATGAGTGTTTCCAAAAGTAAATTTATAACTAAAGGAGGAAAGTATTAACTTGCCGTTTATTTCTCCCATGGTGATAACCCGATTGAGAAAATCTCTAAACTTTGTTAATACAATCCTTTCTTGCTCAGCAAAGACCTCTGTCATTCCTTGTCCATAAGGAAATTGTGAAGATGTATTGCAAGCATGGGCCATTGGCGCAATGGGGGATGCGGTTGTCATGAACATGGTATCTTGCTCATCACACATCAAGGCTAAAGTCCCAGGAGACATTGGCCTCCCTTTTGGAACATCAGCACCATCTGAACTGGAATTATCTGGGCTAATTTTATCTGTTTGGTTTGCACTCGAACAATCATCTGCCACAGTCTTCTCAGGGTGACCTTCCTTTTGACTTGGTAATTCCTCTTGACTTGAAGAAGCAAGGGAAGTTTCCGTCTGATCTTCTGCTTGCTTTTCCATTAAAAGTTTCTGGTCTGATCATAATAATAACAATGATTGGTGAGGAAAATGTAATTAATGATGTATACATTGACAAGGCTGAAGTCAATTGGTGTGTTACAAAAAGCATAAAGTGATAATAAAACTAGCAGGTTGTAGCCAAAAAATTTAATGCAAAATGTCCCGTGGACCATGGTTATAGCAGTGTTTCATGAATTCTTTATTGATGCATAATGGTCGTTGTACAGAATGACAAATCCTAGATGAACAAATATGTCATATTGTCACTTTTCAAAAATAACATAAAGATGAATTGTTTCCTTATTCGATTTTGACTGTTATCTTAATGCACAAAGTAGAGTGAGTTATTTAGTTTAGTTATAAAGAGGATACGTTGATGAACCATGTTAGAAAAAATGTAAATACGGAAATTATATGTTGTACAGTTTATGTGATTACGATAATTAGGAGAAAATGTTATTAGAATATATGAAAAATACTTGATAGTATCTTGATCATATCTTTGGAATAATATATAGATTATCTCTTAGGATTAGTCTCTCCCTATTTCTTTATTATCTCATGATTTGTTGTTTCCTTATTTAGTTAGGATTATGATCTAGTATTGATATATAAAGGTTAGTACCAACAAGTTATTGGTCCAAGTGGTATTAGGTTTGGTCCCCTTAAATAAGGTCTTAAATTTGATTCTTGTGAATGAAGAAAAAAATGATTGGAAGTGAAAACCCCACCAAAGGTGGCTAGCTAGGTGATGAGAGATTAATCATCGACAAAACCAGTGGATACTCCATACCAATAACATGGTAATAAAAAAATATATATATAAATAAAGGTTAGCACTTCATGTTGTGTATCTCATAGTAATACATCCTAACAATTTCGAAGTATTTAGTTTCTATAGTCTATTTTCTCCTTTTCTTCCCTCTATAACTAAAACCCTATAATTTCAACAAATGTATATCCCTTTATTTATCATTTTTAGTAGATATATAATTTGATTTATATTCCCCGCTGTATAACTCACATACAAATTTCATCACATCCTCTCTTCCTTAACATAGTATGACAGCTTAATGTAACCCTAAACTGTGTATAACTAGTGGATACACAGCCCACCAATTTATTTTTCTTTTGTGGAAAAGCCACTTATATGCTGTTAGCATATAGTAGTTTTAGGTCAAAATCATTAGTAAATTGAACATAAACTATCAATAAATGCTAGAATAAGTATAAGTTTTCATCATTATTGTTTTTATTACTGATTTCATGCATTGTTGATATTAGGTGCCAAGAAAAGGAAGAAAAGAAGCAAAATAAAGAAGCTAAAGTTTTCTGGAATTCCGCGTGAGTTGCGCCACAACCGCGCCAGGAAACAGAGAGGCAACTTTGGATTTTGGAGGTTGACGCCAGTCGCACCAGGCCCACGCCATCAGCGCCAGAAGATAGAAACTTACAAACAGATTCTGTAAGCTCGCACCAACCGCGTCAATCCCGCGCTAGTTGCGCCACACTTAATGTAGCTCGCGCCAGTCACGTGGACGTCACAGAAATTATGATTTAGCTTAAAGATAACATAAAAATAAAAGATATTAGGGCTTTCATGACCTAAGTATAAATAGGAACATAAGGGTTCCAAGTAAAGGGTTTGGAGAGACAGAAACAGAGAAAAAAAGGCATTGACAAGATCAAAGAAAAGAAAGAAGGGAGATTAAGGAGAGAGCGAAGATTGAAGGGTTTGCGTACTCTTCTTCTATAATCCTGTTAATTCACCTTCACCTCATTGTAATAGAGTCAGACATAACTATGTCTGGCTAATTCTTCTATCTTTGTAGCTAGGACCAAAACCTAATGTGAATTACTCTGTAATTGGATTGATTCCTATTATTATTTATGCTAATTTGTTTTATTTTACTCTGTTTGCATTGATTATATCTTTATTAGGGCTGATCATTATAATAAAGTTCTGAGGATTAAGGTTTACAATAGGAATGTTGAAACTTTAATTACTAACGAGAGTAAAGTGACAATTGTTACATTACCTAGGGATAGGGATGTATGATTGCAGAATAATTAATGTATTTCTTAATGCTTAATTTATGAGAAATCACTAAGGAATTAGGGTTTTAATTTAATTAAAGGGTTAACGTCACTAAAGGATTATGGCTTAACTAGTTTGATGGAAAGATACATTATCTGAACATTTAGAATAATTAATTTAGTAATTAATCCAAGTAAAGGAGGTAGAGATCATAAGGTTAAGTGATCTGACTACAATTCTCTCCCATAAGTTAGAAAAACATAATCAACTTTATCTTTAATTTCAATCGCAATTTACTTTTGTTATTTAACTTCTTCAAATCATAATACAAATCATAAATCAATTAAATTTTATTCCTTCCAATTTAAAGATAGTAATTACAATAAAATTAGTGCCTAAATCTTCGCGGAGACGATACTCTATTTATCACTTTATTACTTGGAACGATCGGTACACTTGCCGAATTTGCAACAGCCACATGTGAGAAAAAGAAGAAAACAGCCAGCAATATATTTGGTTGTGGATTTACTATAATAGGGTATTGGATTTACCGGTTGAAATAATAATTCACTGAAGAAAAACCTAGTCTCACTGACACTAACCACCAAGCCATATCATGAGTCCTTATGCAACCTCTATCCCCCTTTTCTGGCCAAATAAAACATTTGGTGTGCTGACCATGGTTGTCAATCTTGCTTGATAGATCGTAAAATTGAGTAAAGTAGTTTGTGTAAAGTAGAGCGGATTCCTATGGAATCATGAGTTTGAGGACAATTGGAAAAGGCTATAATGGAATGGTTGTCTGCCCCCAAACATGCAAAAACAAGTGTTTTACTGTTTTTTTTTAAATGCAAGTGCAACAGTTGAATAAAAGGAACAGAGAAAAAAAAATTTCTAGGCTAATACCAGCCATTCATACAATGAATAATGAGGAAAACATAATGGACCTTCAGATATCAATAGCACAAGTGGTGATGTATGATGTCAATATACCTGTAAGTGTCTTTGCAGCTTGCCCTGATACTAGAACCAGAACTGAGCATAGCTCCTTGAGGTGCTGTGGTTGTATAATGTCTGCTAAAAGAGACCTTCAACAATAATCAAGTCAGCAATTAAGTGTAGTAAATTTATCTTCATTTCATATTTATAACCAATATTACCTGTACATTAATTTTGAAGGACCTAATGTTGCATTTCCAACACGAGCACCTGAGACAGGTGACAAGGATGAGGAAGGTGCTGGACCTCTGACATGGTTTACCTGGTGGGTATTAAAAATTAATTATGCTGATAGTGTGCGTAAGTCAAGAAACCCCTGAACTAGTATGACTTGTGCTATGAGCAAGTTTTACCTGTTGTCCAAACTTGCTAATGGATGGATCCTTGGTTGTAGGCCAAAAGAAGAGTTCTTGACCTTTTCTTTTCTTGGATACTGGAGGCGATGAATAGCCAGAGGAACCAATAGCTCCAGTTATGGCAGCATTCGCCGCTTGCTGAATATATGCCATGTTATTTTGATCTCCATGAAACAAAGCCTGTCTCTCTTCACTTCCCTCACAATTCTTGCAGTCCATGCATTTACAATTTTCAGAACAAAGAATGTTGGCTTGGAAGCATTCACAATACTTCTTGAGGCACCCAGACTTTTTACAATGACACCCCTTGTTATGTTTTCCTAATATTAAAACTTCCCCAGCCTCCTCCTACATTTATTTTAAAAGTTAGATAGTCAAGACTCAAGACTAGAAAAACTAAAGATTTTTTAAGTGTAAAATTTAAAAAAAAATATATGTTCAAGCTCAACACATTTTTCTTCTACAAGGAATATTAAAGTCCAGAAAACATTATTCATCATTTATGTAGAGCGTATATAAAGGCACTTGCCAAGTTATTTGATGGTAAGCTCCCGTCTTTCCATGTAAATATGCCATGAAAAGTCCAACTTCTTGCAAAGACATTACTTATAGGAACATGATTCAAAAAATATTATTTATCTGAGTTACTTCTAAAGTTCTAATTAGATTTTAGCATTTTATATTGACTTTATATCCTTAAGTAGCTAAACAAAAGCAGATGTAAATAAGGAGACTAAAAACAAAATGAATTGGTTTCATTAAGAAGAAAATCATTTTAGTACTTTGACAAATTGAATAATTGATCAACATTATAACTTGATAAAACAAAATCAACAAATTGAAGGGCATAGGCCAACAGAAAATTGATTTTTCACTCATAAGCAAAAGGTTAAATTCCATGTTTATCAATTATGGAAAGTAGCACCTAATTGAAATAGCATGATTTTTACTATAGGAAAAAAACCTCACGGAGAAAGTGACCTCCCGTCATATAAGAAAATATCCCTTTTCCATAGAATTCCACAATGGACAGAAGGAAAAGATAATTTGAGCACAACCGTTGTCAGGCATTATCAGCATAGAATTCACAGTATGCTCCAACAGAGTAATAGTTGAAACTTTTAATATCATCCAAAAAATAAAACATTGTATACAACACTACCAGTTATAAAAAGTTAGAACTGAGTACCCTGCTATCACGTGTTCCATGAGGACTGCTAGCAATTTTGGGCCTAAATGCATTTGGATTGCGCTCTAAGGTAGCTTCAACAGCTTCTCGTCTAGCAGCTTCATTTTCAACATTGTTGAAACAATTTACACAGTTGCAACCATCACAATATATTCCTGATGCAAAACATTCGCAATACCTGCTCAAAATAGTTCAAAAATTAGTTTGATATAGCAAACAATAAGTTGCAACAACAAAATGCCCTCTGTTGAAGGAACAAACGACTGAAGACAGTAATTTGTTTTAAAAAATACCCTTTCAGATCCTTTTAAAAGGAAATTATATTGTTTCACCACAATGGTTCAGTATAACTTTGGTGATGGAACCAATGACTTTATTATATAACTACACATATGGAGACAGAACATATTTTCCAATTTGTTTCCTGGTCAAGAGTCATATTTCCATGTTCCCAACTATTTCCATTTTCCTTGCAATTTTTGAACTATTCAATATTATTGAATGAGACAGTTAATCCCAAAAAAATTGGATGGTTATGCTCAAACCAGGCCACTGATTCCCACAGCTGACTGTCACAAGCTCACCCAGGTAGTCTATAGTACCCTATTCGCTGAGTTGCTAGGTTTACGCTTTAGATCTGCCTTCAAACTCACCAAACTGATTTCATCTTCCTATATGCATTTAAATTTTACAGGTCACTTATCAAACAATGGAAAGAAAATCCCCAAAAAACAAAAGCAACGGAACAAACAACCAGAAAAGAGAAGAGGGAAAAAAGAAAATTGATCAAAACAACAATGAGTCCTTTAACATGAGGCAACTTAACTAACAAAAACAAATTTCTAAAGTAAAATCAGAAAGCACAGGTAGCAATTCTGAGCTTAACCATAATAAAAACAAAGAATAAATAAATGGAATCATTTATGAAAAATCCTTTTTTGTTAATATGAAAAAAGAAAATAAATTTCTGATAGAAACAAGTTACTAATATACTATGAACAGCAACAAATGTGATTACACAAGCACACAGTAGACACATGGCATGTGCGCATACATTTGCCAATGTGAGCTTATAGCCTTCTACTTTACAGGCACATGTTCCCAGAGACACATGCACACATGGTTATCAAACTCACATGCCAACTTGTAAACTCGTCCGAGTTTAGCTAACGATCTCAGACATGCAAATCTGTTTAACTCGCTACTGTAATCATTTTCGGGTAGGCTCAGTCGAACTTGTGTAGGATTGGACAAAATCACATAGACTTGGGAGTTAAAGACTGATTGTGCAAGTCTACAATGCACCCATTTCAGACCAAAAAACAACGTGCTTTGTCAGGCGTTTTGAGGTGTGATTAAAACCCAATAAGGCTGGGGGTTCAAACATCTTCCACAATTGCGTCTTTGCTTTCTGCCCAGCGCTCGCATTAGAGCTCGTTTCAGCTTCTCCTCTTGTTGTGAGCCCCTTCTATCTTCATTAGTTAATTTGTGATATTGTGAATTTTGTGAGCTTCATTCTTCCAAGCTCGTGTCATCCTCAGTTGGGTTGGGTCTTACTAATATGATATCAGGCTTGATTATTCTCTAATATAAACCATTAGTTTGTTGAATTATTCTGGTTTGCTACTTTTCTTTACTATAGAGTAGAGTTGAAATGTTGAATTATTAATATTATTGTGTTAGTATTATGTTCGTGCATATTGTAATTTATAGTTTTTTTTTTTTAATATTATTGTTATAATTGGGTAAACTCTTAGTTTACGAATCGAGTCTACGGAGGGTCCACTAGTTTAAGTGAACTCTCAAGTTTGACAACTTATCCACACACACACACACAGAGAGAGAGAGAGAGAGAGAGAGAGAGAGAGAGTTTTGCTTACAGCTTTAAGCATTTAGAGTGTTTACAATTGCACTGCTTTTGCTTCTTTGGAGTAGCATCTTTCATTTCAAAGTTAGGTATTGATCTTGATTTTGGAGATTCTGGTTTCCTGGAAAAGAAAAGGTTAGTTAATTGAAGACCAAAACATATAGTTTGAGCTACTCCATCAAGACATTTGCAAAATGCAACAGTCAAAGTGGACATCTTAATATTTATTTACTAACAAAAAGATCCATCAATTCAAGCTTGTCAACACATAAACAGATACTCAATATGGCATTCAGAGTTATCATTTACCATTCAACCAAACCTTTGAAATGGTTTACTACAACTAGGAAATGCCTGCTTCACTTAAGGCTGCAACTTCTGAAATATGAAGGCCTTATAATTGTGAAAAGAATAGAGCGAAGAACATTCACATTGTATAAGAAAATAATTTGGAAGAAAAATCCAGACCATTCACATTTTGTGAGAAAATACTTTAGAAAAAAGAGCCAGACATAAATTGATGTACACAAAAGAGAAAACATTAGTGATGAAAGCATATTATAAAATAACCCCCGAAAGAAAAAGGCTGCAACTTGCAATGATATGATCAAAAGCAGTGTTATCACTGGCCGAACATGGTGGAAAGCTGAAATTCCTCCATATAAACACACCCAATGTTGTTAAATAGCGGCCATGGCACCGCCGTGGCAGAATGGTGTGGCAATTTTTTTGCCAACTGCCATGGGCAATTTGTGAAGGGAAGCCTGCCATGGCGGTGCCATATGGCACAATGGCGTGTTTATGTGGTAGAATTTTGACCTTCCGCCGTGTTTTGCATTCCACCATTGATGACAGTGACACACCATTGTGTCTTATGGAGGCCCTCCCTTCACAAATTGGCTATGGTGGTAGGCAAAATATCCACCACCCCATTCCGCCATGGCGGCACCATGGCCGCTATTTAACAACACTAATCGAAAGTGAAGAAAACAATATGCATAATCTGCATTGAATATAACCCTTGCTCCGAGTCCAAAAGGAAAATGAATAGAAATTTCATTTCACAAGTATTTTAGTTTCATAGGTAAACAAAATACAAAACAAACCAACGTATCCATAACACAAGAATCCAGGAATAAAAATGTACGCGATAGTGGCATCAATTGCATCTTTTACCAATACCATAGTAGATACCACATTCTTGACAAATGATAATTTGTATTATCATGCGATGGATAAGATATAACCATTGGTCTTCTTCTCTCACGTCCCAACCCTTTTACGTGTGATTCTACCATACTGTCCAAAACCATTATGTTGTATCCTATTGTACCCATATCCAACTTCCTAAACAGAATTCATATCCCCATATCACAACCGTGTCATACTAAGACTTGTATCCATATGCACGTGCCATAGGTAAGAAAAAATTTAGAATACTTACATCTTACAATCATATCCCAACCATTAAAAGCTCAAACACAAACGGAAATTACTATAAATAACTTCATAAATTATGCACCTACAGTTCTAAAGTTCCTAACTTACTAATGTAAGTCACTAAAAACAATTTAGATCTCCCGCCATCTTATTCCCAATGGAAGAAGAAACTACAATTACAGCAAACCAATGAAAACATCTGAATCAAGAGCAAAAGTAAAATAGAACGGAAATGATCGCCAAAATTTCCTTTTGTTAATAACAAAACAAGACATTCCACATGCACAGAAAGCTCAGCTCACACAAGAACTAAAATCCTCCAAACAAAACAAAACAGTGTTTCCCGTGACAATATCACTGCCATGGTACTAATTTGAAAACTAAAACCAACAAAAATAAAAAGCAACTCCATACACGAGCCTCCAATCCACAGAATTTCATATATTCCTAAGAAGCACACGATCAAAACTTCAACTTTTTTCAGACATCATTTCAAAACTAAAAATAGACAGTAAATCATTTCAAAAATTCACAGAGTTTCAACCAACTCACCCAACCCTCGCAGGTGGCGCCTGCGGCGGCAACGGCAACACAGCCACCGGTAGCTGCGGTGGATGCTCCGGCGCGCCGGTAAAATCAAGCTGCCGCGCCAGCTTCTTCGCCGGAACATCCAACGACGCTGCCGCCGGAGCAACAACTTCCGACAACGATGCATTCTTCTGAAAGCAATCACCTCCTCCCTCACCTTCCCCCATGGCACGCGAAACAAACACAAAATCCGAAAACTCTCGCCGCGAATTTCGAATTCCGCTGAAAACGACCTACGATTACTGTTCTCCAGAGAAAGAAAGCGGCGATAGTTTGATACCGCAGCTCGAATTGGAAGACCTCGCGCGTGGATTGCGCAGCTCGGGATTGCTGCTACTGTTGCGAAATTGAGCGGCGCGTGGTCCAAACGCGGTACGCGAGGAGAGGGAGCTACGAAAAGAGAGAGAGAGGGAGAGAAGGTTGCAGAGATTGTAGAGAGAGAAAACGGAGAAGAAGTGTGGGATTTGAAGAAGGTAAGAGTGGAGGAAGAAGGAGAAGGAGAAAACGCAACACAAACACACACACTCCCTCTCTCTTCGAAGCTTTTGAAAATTCGATTTAGTTGCAAATAATGAACGGCCAGATCGCGTTGCCAGTTCCATCCAACGCTCAACAAGGCATTAAATCCATCGGACGGTCACAATTCATTGAAGGGTCTCCACGAGGAAGCACGAGCGGAAGGTAATCCAAAGCTTCCAATGCTAGAAGTAGAACCATTCTTCTATTTTTTTTTTTAAATAATATATGTACACCTATACCTATAAAACCATAAGATTTATATAAATAATATGTAACACGATTTGATAAGAAAAAAAATAAAAATAAAAAATTATTTTACAATATCTTTTTATTTATTTTTATTTAAGTTCAAATACTTTTTTCTATAATTTAATATTTTTATTTTTTATTTTTGTAATTTTTTATTTTACTCCGTATAAAATATATGCTATTTTTTTAATTTTTAAAGAACTTTAGATAAATAGTAAATATTTTTTGAACGGTGAAAAATGTTATTTAAAGATGAAAAATAAAATAAGTAAGATTAAAATGAATTTCTTTTATAAGAATAAAAATGAAAAAATATAAAATTACAAGGATGAAAATATATATTTTTTTATTTTGTATGGTAAGTGTTAAATATTTTATATTTTAAAATATTAAATAATTTTTATTTAATATTTTCTTTATAAAATTTTGGAAAGATTTATACGAGAATAAAATATTACTAAAAATATTCTCTATATGTCAAATGCAATCCTCCTATCAAGGCAGGACCCTCACATGGGTGCATGTGGGTGTTGAGGAAATTCTAGATATTGAGGCTCGTGTCCCTATACCTACTGAAGAGGTTTGAGACAGACCCTTAACAACTTCCTTATTTGGCCAACACATCTTGTACAGACTATTTCAAAAAATGTATTTACTTTTTGTTGTGTTTATTATCATTCAAAATGGATTAATTTGTTACATATAAAGTGTTAACTTTTATTGACTTATGTTTATTAATTGTGTAGGATAAACAAGGACAAGAGGGACTGGCTAAATCTTGTAAATAAGTCGGAACCTGATGACGATCCCTTATACCAGATCGCATTGACCATCCTCCAGCTTTTCCTGAAACCCATGCAGGTGCTGTGGAATACTATTGTGTTTGGGTTGTATAATGACAACGTCCCTTGTACATAGAGTATGAAGATATTTCTGAAATAATACATGGTGGTCAATGTCTCAACATTTCTGCTTTACAAATGTGAATTCTGTAAGTCACTTTACATTACAGTCTATTACATTGTTGATTGTTTCAAATTAATGCGTAATTTATTTTATTTTAAAAATAATAGGCATATTAAGAAATGAATGCAGACTTCACAGAAACGTGTATACCTAGCAACGTACTTGAATGGGTAAATAAAATTGTACAAATCAAATTAAATAATTAATGCAGTATAATAACTTAATGTTCTTCAATGTAGCACACATTGGCAACTAGTCGTTATATGTCTTAAGGACAATGTTGTTGTGTGGTTCTGTTCCTTGCACAATAAGTCAGATAACTACTTTACATGAATTATTAACATGTAAGTTGTAATTGTTGAAAAATTAATTCCTAATCCTTATTAGTGAAAACCATCACCTAATAAAATCTCATAAACATCATATTGAATCATCAAGAAATCTTAAACAAATAATGAGTATCTGTTTCCATGACGGTAGTGATTTATCTTTAATCTTCTATCCTTTAGTCTTTCCTTATGAGGTCTAGTCTTCCTTAGTCAAATTACTCCTTAGATGATATTCTTTCTAGATTGAAAAGAAAGAAAATAAACTTGATTTGACATATTAGGGACCATAACCCTATATATAGTGTTTATTGTTAGGTTAGTAAGCTCCCATTAAACCTAATTAGCCCAACACTGGTATCCACTCATTTATCCCACATTTACTTAGGAATCTATTTGGGCATATTTAATTGATCACTTTAATTTACCCAATATATATTAAATAGTATAATATAATTATTAATACAATATGTAGCATATAATAACGTCAGGAAATTTAATTTCCTAATAGTAATTTCTAAGACATTTATTTTATTATTGGAAAGACATGAATATGTTAATTGTACAATATGCATGTATGTTTTTCTTAATCAGTGCTTTGAAGTGATTCAACGATACTCAAGGAACTACATACAAAGCCACTCCTAAATAGATTACAGTTAAAGTAAGTCATTTAAACGATAGTTGATTCTTCAAAATTACTTTTATCACTATTTACGCTAATTTCCATTTAACTTTGAATATGTTATTCAATTTAGTGTAATAAGCAAAAAGGAAGCACTAAATGTGGCTATTATGTCATGCATTGGATGTCAACGATAATACAAGGAAGTTTCAGGGATAATTGAGACATGATAATTGTTTACTTTAAAACTAATTTTATTTGTTATACTTATTAAGTTATGTTTTATTATATTATGCAGTATTTTACTGATCCAAGACCATTGGTATTGGAGAGATTGAAGACAATTCGGATTTAGTGGAAAAGCTTTTATCGTAGAGTTAGAAATGAAACACTAGGTGATTAAGAGATTTTTAAACAATTGTATAAATAGTTTAATTACAATAGCTTATAATGTATTGACATTATTATTTTCTTTGACCATTACAATTCATAGTAACTTTTTATCGTATTGTGAAACTATTTGCCTATATTAGTCTGTTTTTTAATTTGCAGATTTGAGTAATATTAAAAAAATACAATATATTAAAAAAACTACAAAAATCAACATCGATTTTTACTAAAAATCAATGTTGATTACTGAACATTAACACCAGTTTTTAGTAAAAATTGATGTTTTTTTAGCATTAAACAACATCGATTTTCAGTAAAAAAAAATGATGTTGATTCACAAAAACAACACCGATTTTTGCTAAAAACCGATGTTTATGTTCATTAATCAACGTCGATTTTCAGTAAAAATCGATGTTGTTGGTCATTAATCAACATCGATTTTCACTAAAAACCGATGTTGTTACATAATTCAACATCGATAACCAAAATCGATGTTGTTTAATGCACATTGTACACTTTTTTGTTTATTTCTTATTAGGCGACATTGATTCAATGTTGTATATTTTTGTTAACATCGATTTTTTAAAATCGATGTTAATGTTGATACTTTTAAAGTCGCTAATTTTAACATCGGTAAAAATCAATGTTAAAAGCCTAAAAAAATCGATATTAAAAGCCTATTTTCTAATAATGAGAATATTCATTAAAAGAGACTCTCAAACAACACTTACAAATTCAGAGGAATTATGAGTATGACTGATAAAAATTAAAGAAATGGTGAGGAAATAAGAACTGAAGAGAAAATGGTGGGGGAAAGGAAATAAAAGAATACGAGTCTCACACCAACATTGCATTTCTTTGCTAGTTTAAGCATAAATTAATAAACAATCAATATAGTTGTGATTGACACTTTTTAGCAATATTTTCTGTACCAATTTGAAATTGTAAAAAATTACATGACAAAAGATATTTTTGGCAGGTTTTCGAATTATATCCAAACAGTTGGAAGTTGCATGGCAGGGGAAATTTGTGGCTATTTTTATAGTTTTCTTACGTTTTAAACCGCCAAAAGTATTTCACTAAAAAACATCAATTTTTAAAACATCAATTTTTAAAAAATAGCTTTTATATTTTTCTTCTTCTTAATTTCTCCTAAGTTAAACACCTTTAAAATCTATTTTTATTCATTATAGTTTTTAGTATTTTTTCTTTCTACCAAACACATCTAGTTGTTTGGTTATTATACATAGAAAGATAAATCAAATATTACATGAAACCCATTTTGACCGATCTAGCAACAACAGAGAGTATACAAAGCTTCTATTATGAATGACGATACGCAAACACTAATTTGTATAGGCCAACCCAAGAAACCCGTCAATTAGTTTGTATTGGCTGTGCCAGTGGCAGTTAGAACTTGAGTAGACATGGTGAATTAGTTTGTATGTCTATATACAAAGACAGTTTTGGCTAAAAACCATCTTTGTTTCTCCTAACTTTTGTTTTTTTTACATGCATACAAAGACGATTTTTAGCCAAAACTGTTTTTGTATATAAACATACAAAGATGATTTTGGCTAAAAATCGTCTTTGTTTCTCCTGACTTTTTTTTACATGCATACAAAGACGATTTTTAGCTAAAAATCGTCTTTGTATGTCTATGTACAAAGACGGTTTTTGCTAAAAATTGTCTTTGTTTCTCCTGACGTTTTTTCTTTCAAAATTGCTTTCTATATATACTACCAAATGAACTAATAGACTTAATTGAATTTACACTTACAAAAAACATCACATTGAAGAATTTTTATTCTATAAAATAAATAATAAACCAAATTGTTAGTACACTAAAATTTGGAATTCGACTTAGCATTGTAAAATGTTGTTCCACATGAAATTATGCCAAATACCATGGAACATATATTAAATGAAAATAAATTTATGTAACATCATTAAAACAAACTTCCTATTTTATACAAAGAACATCCTAGTGATCGCACCAATAAAAGTAACATATATGGCTAATATTGTTGCAATTGCTTCACAAGGTTGAATCATCATCAACCAAACCATGTGGTGCCTGTTGTGAAGGTCAAACTAGGATAGACAGTCCCACCAATTACACCATCGAGGGAATACCTGGAAATGGAAAAGTAACAGACATTTATATACAAAAACATTTAACAACAACCTCTTTAAACTATGCAAGAGTATAGAGGAAAAATGGTGACAAATTAAACACCACCAAATCATTAAACCAGTTCAATAAATTAGTTAGTGTATTATTAATTAGTTAGTTGGGATAGTAAGTCCAAGAAATACAAAGGGTTATGTTGAATAATAGCTTAAACACAAGCTATGCAAAGTAAATATAAATATATTGTTTTTATAATCTATAGTTAAGATGTTATTATACTATTTTAAAAATTGGATGTTGAATTTTCTGTATAATGAGAAAGGGTATAGAATAAGAGCATTCTCTTTAATCACCACTTATTTAAATTTTTGATTTTGCAAGTGATTCTATTTCCATAATATCCGTGTAATCGGCTTTGGGTGGGCCAACTTAAAGTTGTGAAAGCCAACTATTGTGACAGGTGGAGAAGAAAATAATATCAAACATACAGCTAGAATTGAGTCAACAGGTGGAGAAGAAAATATATCTCCACATATCAGCTTAGCCTTCAAGATACCATTAGGACCTAACAGAATTTGGAATGAATAAATGTAAACACCTTAGGCTTAGAGAAACCATAGACACTTGATGTCTAACCAGAATTCAGTTCAAAACTTCATTTGGCAAAAATGAAAACCTAATTCATTCGACACAGACTCAAGCAAAAATGCTAAAAGCTTCATACATTATTTATCACAATAAAGATGGGGAAAACAAAAAAGGTCATCCAAGCATATCTGATTCACTAGTTTTACTCTTGCCTGCCTTCACACAATATTAAGATTTCAAAAACCTTAAGAGTTAGGACTTAGGACAAGGGCAAATTAAACTCACAGAACTAAAACCACTTTAAGACTTCCTCAAGTCACAATATATTGACAACCCAACTATATTAAGATTTGAACAAGTGGATTTAGTAACAGCCAAACATTAATGATAGAAACCTTGTCACAAGAATGGTTTCATGGTAGTACTCTCAAGTCTCATCAAGTTTGGACCAAATTTAAAAAGATTTTTTGCTTCATAAATAATGGCCTAGGAAGAATGGGCAGAACATATAATAGAGAAAAGAAAGAGATAATTATGTGAAGTTGCAAAATGATTTATTTTTGAGAATACATTCAATGGAAAATGAGATGATTACCTTGGTTACAAAGATGCCCTTGGGGTCAATGAAGTGAGTGGCCAAGTTGACGACATTGGTGACAGGTTCCTGAGTCCAGACAGGCATCACTCCTAAGTATAATTCATATAAAAACACAGTATAATCATGACAACCAAAAAACTAATATAAATTTGTAAGACCCTTAAGAAGCTCCTTAGAGGTATACATGTTATGCTGCTAGCATAAGTGATAATATGAATATTCTGGAAAGATGATTTTAAAAGACCCATAAGAAGCTCCTTATATATTGGTCAGACATAATATGCACCAGAGCCTATGAACCAAATTTAAAAGAGAAATAACATCCATATGACAACTTAAACATGCGTCAAATTAACTTTGAACATAATTCTTAAAATCATAGAATGTTACTCCAAAGTCCAAATATTCGGAACCTTAAATTAAGTTGAAGGCGACATTCATAATATTCGTGCAATTCTCCAAGCATTTAACAAGAGGTGCTGAAAGCTCCTATAGAAAATGCCAGAGGTGTTAGCATATATAAAACTTATCACAATAAAATCAATTGAAAAAACTAACACTGCTCTCCAACCCTCCCCAGGGCAAAATAAAATAAAATTTGAAAGACAAAAAAATGAATATTATGAATATGACTTCATTGAAATATGCATCCAAGAAACAAAATACTAAATAGCCAATTAAAACATACTGCTCTGTCAGTGGACCCTCGATGATTTAGATACTTGCTTAGAAAAGAAGGCACACATATTTAATAGAATTAAAGCATAAGTCTCTCCAAGTTTAATAATCCTGCCTTTTGCATTTGTGTCACGTCCTGGAACTAATGAGCACAGTTACGTTGCACAATTTTTGTAAGTCAGTGGTATATCTAAAAATGCAACAAGTAAGGCCGTTTCATTTTTCAAAGTGTTTAACATGCATTACAAAAAAAAAAAGCAGCAACTTGGGAGTTGAAAAGTTTGAACATTGGGCCCGAGGCGAATTTGAGAGCACAATATGGTTGTAATTCTTTTTAAGGAAGAATCAATTTATTCTAAAAATAACTCTTTTTAGAATTATCTTTTATTCTCAATAGTTATTCTTTTAAAATATAATAGTTGTAATAAATAATTAATATTAATTATTAAATTTTAAAAAATCAATGATTAGGATGAAACCTTTTCAGAATAGCATTATATGTGGTTGAATTAGGCATAACCCCCTTTACCTTCATGTCCTCCATCAAAGAAATGGCCCTATCTACATCGTTAATTATTCATGCACAGAGCATCTATTAAAATGTTGTATATCACAGTGTTCGGAGGGACTTTGGATGTAGTAGAACACATCTCCCCAAAAATCTTCATACCCTCGTCAACATTCTTCACAATATGCATGTATAATTGCCCCATATGTGACAACACAGGGCCTAAGACCTTCTTTAATAATCTTTTCCATTACCTTACTGGCAGTTGCAAAATCTCCAGCTTTGGCAAGGTAGTGTTATAGGTGACAATATCAGGTTTAACTCCAATTTCGATAAGCAGTTCATAAACTCTTTCCAGCTTCTTCTTCTTATGGAATTCGCTGATGAGAACACTATAGCAAGCTCTATCAAGACTGAACCCATCCTGTTTCAACTTTGACACGACAATGCTGGCATCATTCATCCTTCCAGCAATGCATAAACCCGATTCAAAACAATGCATGGCTCTATTAATATTGTTCACACCACAGAAGGCAGATATCAACGCAGTATAAGTAGCAGCATTCCTTTTCAGGCCCTTCCCTTAACATCTCATTGAAAAACTCAACTGCTCTATGGACCCTCCCATGTTTGCACAAGCCATCAATCAATGTATTTAGGGTGACCACATTTGGCTGCACTCTGATAGACACTGGACCAGGCAGAAAAGAAAGAAATGTTTATTCGATTCTTGGAAAAATAGCCTCCAGCTTGTGTACAAGTGATTTCGAGATCACCAACCTCCTAGTTCCTCAACAACCCCTTATTCCGTTAGTGCCTAGCTATATAAAGCTTCCCTCCCATCTGTTATGACTAACAACTAGTTAGTTATATATACAGGTTACAATTGTTATGAAGCTACTTGCACCCCCCTAAAAGCTAATTACCCTTTCTCCAATACATCTTTCCCCACCTATTACTCTTATCACACTCCTTCCTCATTCATCCCACGAAATAGCTCGTGTGCTCTATCAAAATTTCTAGCTTTAAAGAACCCATCAATCAAGCAATTATATGTCACAGTGTTCGGCCTATATTTATTCCCCGTTTTCATCTCTTCCAGCAAACTCAAACAATCTTCTTCCTGATAAATCTTAAAATGACGGATCATGCATATGATTATAAAACACCAAATAACAATAAATCAGAGAGTTGTGATTGTGTGTACCTTGTTGGGTAATTACTAAATCAAAGAAAAGCTGGAGAAGACGAGGGAACAAGATGCCAGAGTCTTCCTCTCTATTACCTATTTAGATATTGGCAGCCTTCAGCGATGGGATCATTATGGCTCTTGGGACTTAACCCCAGTATATATAGGCTATAGAGGGAACCTAGCAAAAACCTAATCAATAGTGTGTCTGATGGGTCCACCCATCATAGAAGCCCAGTTAAACACTAATGCCTACACTGCTGCCCAACTAGGCCCAATACCAAAAGATGCTATAAGCCTAACTCAACATGATCACAATGGGTCAATCAAATAATAAAAATTGGAATATCCATTAACCCAATTCATTTAAAATACAAAACTTATTAATTAATATTGCCCACATAAAGAAAAATTCTAACATTTTCCCACTTGGGCTATATTAATTAATTTAATATTATTTTAAAAATCATTTTATTTCTAAAATGACTCTATCAGGTTAATAACTGAAATTCATCTTACATGGCCACAATTTTGAAAAAAAAATATTCCAATTCCAACATCTCAAAACAATTCAATCCAACATAAACCCATCATAGGAACATGACGATCAATATACTGAAAATATCATAGCATATGACCTTCCATACTCACATACAATGAGTATTACATCTTCATGAATTAGGGCCTAATAGTGTAGTAAGAATTAGTGTCAAAATATGATCAACAATGTAACACACTAATTCTTATCGGTCGTCAATGTAATTTCTCAACAACATGAAATTATATTAGTGCAATTTCCAAGCAACATGAAATTACACTTTTTTTGATGCAATTTTTCAACAAAATGAAATTACATCACCACAATTTCTAAACAACATGAAATTTCCTTTTCAATCCAATTTCTTAATAATATGAAATTGAATTAATGCAATTTCCAAACGACATGAAATTGCTCAGGTTATATAAACCAACATGTCACAATACAATACGAGATCTCAAAATTTGTGACATCCAGATATCTTTAAGCTCACGACATGCTTAAAGACATTATTTTATACATATATTTCTCAATCGACAGAAGAAAAACAATAATGATGATCATCAATAAAATTCAAACAAAAGTCATAAAATAATTATCAGTTTGTATACAAAATTGACTCGAAAAGCAAATTGAATATAACTCCCACTGATCAAGGGAATTTAAAGAATCTAAAACATTCAAAAGCAAGTCTCTATAACTCCCACTAATTAAGCTCACTACATGAATATAAAGTACTCTTGTTCTACACACAAAAAAGTTATCGAAACAAAGCAAGTCATTACAACAAGGTCAACAAAACAGTACATCCCCTTTGGACAAAATGTACATACATACCAAGGTTTAACTGAGGACAAAGCCTTAGACAGATAAATCAATGAGCATACACTGGATTCAGAGAACTATCCCCTTTGGGCAGACAAATCACCTAGACCAATGCATCTCCAATAACACCTCCAATAACTTTATTATAGACAAGCTTTCAATTAAAACACACAACAACCCCCTTTTGGCAGGAAATTGCATGAAATAACCAGAAGCATTCTTCAAATTTACAAAGAAATTTTTATGACTAATAAATTTGGGCAACAACAAAATAATTTATATATCATAAACCCCCTTTGGGCAGAGAATATAATATACAAATATTTTCCATCACATGAAGATTTAAACAACAAGGAGAATTACATATAATTATAAAAATCCATCTCCTTTGGGCAGACAAACTTTTAAATTATACTTATTTCTCCATAATTTCACATGTAATTTAAAAATAATTTATCCCCTTTTGAAAATAATATATCAACAGCAATGTCCACCAACATGAAACCTTCACAACATATTTTTTGAACAACATGAAACACTTCACAATATACATGTGTTTTAGAAATCAAATATAATAGTCTAAAATTTATAGCACCAAATGTGAATCAAAATTTCAAAAGTAAGATATTAAATAATGGACAAGTAATCTTCCACAAAAGTGAAATAATCCAAAAATCAACTATTGGAACAACAACCGTACCAGTTTCCGAAATTTCAAAACTTAAACAGTACATGAATAGTACTAAGGTCCAAAAAATTTTAAAACGTAGAGACTCAATCAAAAGTTTCAATCTACGTTAAAAAAAATAGACTCAATCCAATGGAAAATAATAATTCATTGATTTCACAACGCCAAGTGTTTCATTAAAATCCAAAAGTGAAATTATAACTGAAAGTCCTAATGGATTTCAAGAATCATGAATAAATAATAATACCAAATTATGAATATATAATTCACACTAACAATCCAAAATATCGGAACACTAAGTCCATGTAAGTGTGAAAACAATGAAACAAACTCATATATACAATAACACAATACCAAAGTAAGGCTTGCACATATAGTATGGTATAAACAATACCAATTACAAAATCCATATTAGTTAGCCAAGTTTATTCAAATACAAAATAATACAAAAACTAAGGGCAAGACTTTAGTATTATAAGCTCACGTATACAAAACATTAGTAAATAACAATTAATTCGTGAGCAGCATAACTGTGCAAAGATAATAATAAATGACAGTAATTCCTTTATTAAAGTGAAATCAGAAATTAATTCACTAATAAAGTCAATATTAGGCACAATTTCTGGTTCTCCAAATTCATGCAACAATAAATGTACAAGACTTTAATAATTTTATGGAAATTGAAAATTTCAAAATAGCTTAAAATTTTCACAAAAAACAAAAGCAACTTGCACCACATTGTCAATAAATTCATTGAAATTAAAACTTCATGTTTACGAAATAATTTTGTTGAAAACAAAACAATTTATCAATTAAGAATAGTGAATCAAAATTCAAATCATGAATAGTGTCATGAAACTAAATAAAATTGAAATAATTATCAGCAATAATTATAAAGTGAAAATTATCGAAAAGGAAAATGCACCAAGACATATTCAGAGCGAAGTTAACTAACATGATAAATTATTCATGAGCAATAACAAAAACAATTAAATATCATAAACTCTCCTTTGGAGAGAGAATATAATATATAATTATTTTTCATCATGTGAAGATTTAATAACAAGGGGAGAATCATATAATTGTTTAAAATTTATCCCCTTTAAATACATAAATTTTATAAATTATATATCTCCATAATTCCAACAAGGCGTCACATGTAATTAAAATCAATTCATTCCCTTTGGGTAGATAAATAATATTTAATTACATGTTCCTATCAATAAAATTTATCCTCATGTAATTTATTATTATATATTAGAAACCCGAGTTGGGCAGATAATTAACATATAATAATTATTAAAATAACAATAAAGCTCATGAATCAAACATTCCAACATGTGTTTCTTGAAATTATTGCATTTGTCAATCAAGAAAAATTTCACTTATTGTCAACCATAATTATTAAAATTGGGTACTAAAATAATAATTTTGTTGCGTTAAATATGAATACACTAAAATAACACCAAGAGATAACAAAAAGGAAAATATCATAAATCTAAAAGCAAAACTCATTGAACATAAATAACAATATTCAAAATCTTTTGTCCTTAGTTTTAACCTTATGAATAGTGAAATGTGTTAGATAAAGAACATTAAATGAGATATGTTTATCTAGAATGCAAAGGAAGAAAACTATGAGTTTGACTACTTGGCACAATTTTTTTTTATGTACCCTAAAATTTGGGAATAAAAATTTCACCTTCATAATCCACGGAAATACACATATCATATATTAATTGAAAGATTTCAATATATAGAACAAATGCCCCAAGGCTCTCAATTTAATCGAATAAAAAAAATCCCAATTTCTTGATTCCAATCAAAAACATGGATTCTATAATCATATACACAAGGCTCTGATACCAAATGATAAATCTTAAAATGACGGATCATGCATATGATTATAAAACACCAAATAACAATAAATCAGAGAGTTGTGATTGTGTGTACCTTGTTGGGTAATTACTAAATCAAAGAAAATCTGGAGAAGACGAGGGAACAAGATGCCAGAATCTTCCTCTCTATTACCTATTTAGATATTGGCAGCCTTCAACGATGGGAGCATTATGGCTCTTGGGACTTAACCCAATATATATAGGCTATAGAGGGGACCTAGCAAAAACCTAATCAACAGTGTGTCTGATGAGTCCACCCATCATAGAAGCCCAGTCAAACACTAATGCCTACACTGCTGCCCAACTAGGCCCAATACCAAAAGATGCTTTAAGCCCAACTCAACATGATTACAATGGGTCAATCAAATAATAAAAATTGGAATATCCATTAACCCAATTAATTTAAAATACAAAACTTATTAATTAATATTGCCCACATAAATAAAAATTCTAACACTTCCCTAAGCTTTACAAAGTCCATCAATCAAAGTATTAGACAACACCACATCAGGCTCAACACCAACCCAATTACTCCTTCCCTTCTCTTTCAGTCTATCAAACACCTGTAAAACCTCGTCAGTCCTCACGCCTTGCACAAATGATTGACAAGAATCCCCAAGGTAACCACACTAAGCTGTATCTTCCTCGCTTCCATCTCCGCCTACAGGTCATTCATCCTCTTAATGTCTCTCTCCCGTCCTAGCCCTGTTAACAAAGCATTGCACGACACAACATCAACCGCACCACCCAATGTTAGAGGTATGATAACTTTTCCTTGTGTTCAAGGCCAAGGGAACCTTCTGTATACTAGGAATATAATGAACTTAACATTCTGCCTTTTTCTTATTCACGATGGGTATTTAAATAGAAAATTGATAACAAAATTCTTTGCCTCTTGCATAACAGAATCGCAATACCAAAAGAATAATCCTAGGCAGTTGTACTAATTCTCACAGAGAATATATCTAGCATGTGCAATTGTCTACTACAGCTCATATGAAGTCTTCTAGATGCTGAGGACGTTTAGCAATTCTCTTGGGACTTCCAGAATGGGCCTCACGGGTGTCTTCAGTCTTCTTGTTGTCATCTTCAGCCTGGTTGCTATCACCCAATCTCATCACACAATGCAAAACCTCCAACGTGACGCCGTTCTTCCGATCCCCACACAGCTTACTCACCAACTGTGTAAGCTTAAACGCATCAGGGAAAACTCCTCGCTCACCTAGCTTGGTAACCAACCCCACAATCTCCCCATCAGGAAAACTTGTTCCACTCGTCACAAACTCCCCAAAATCAATGTCCCCCGTCACGGAAAACCCAGAATTCAGATCGGAGGACTTGTCTCAACGAATGATAAAAACATGATTCTAACTAGTTAATTAATCCAAATTATAGGGTCTGGATAAGGTTTTATAGTACTTGTCCTCGTACCCACATTTAAAAATAATACTCGTATAAGCGTGTGTAATAATTTTAATCCTCATTTCGTATTTGTTGGATACCTATATACACGTACCCACCCACACATATGATCAACACTTTACTTATATTAGGTCAATAATAATAAATCAACAAAAAATTTAATTAAAACAATTACTACAATTATAATAAAAATTCATTCTTAAATAATTCAAACATAACATTAAAAGTACACACATAATATTAAAAACAAACAAACATAACATTGGTTTGTCCAAACTCAAGTCATAAATAATCAAAATTACAAAAATAATCATTCAACATAGCGATTGTTAAAGTTAATGTTCTAATTCCTTAACAAAAACTTTAATTAAAAGTTTAGTGTTTTTCACTCTCTAATAGTGATATGTTAGAGATTAGAGACGTAGAGTATTAGGCATAAAAAATATAATTATTTTCATGAAAAATTATATATATAAATAATATATATACACACTATTATTTTGTAACATATATATATATATATATATATATATTATGGTATGTGCGGGACGGGTTGGATACTATAGTATCCGTATCCACACACATACCCACATAAATTTGTAGGTATGTACACGCCCCATACCATGTTCCAATATTACGGATAACTACTAACCTCGCTTGTGGATATTTTTGTGCGTATCCATAGGGTTTAAGTACATTTTGTCATCCCTAGGTTTGAATGAGAAAGTTACAACGTGGCTCTTTGTGAGGTCTACGAGCAATACATCCATTGTCGTGCACGGTTGGGCTGGACAAGTAGAAGATTTCTCATCCAACATCTACAACTGGGTCAGGTCAAACGCTGCATTTCATTGGAAAATGATTATGATCGATCAAACCTCATACATAACTGAACATTGTCGGTCTTCTTCTTTGCCTTTGCAACGCGTTATTGTTGACGGTGACAATGAGATAGTTGTTGTCGTTAGGTGAGGTGACAATTTTGGCCTCTTAGGGAGGTAGCAGCGGAGAGGAAAGCAAGGGTGGGGCAATGATATTTTTGGGTTGATGGTGAGAGGTAGAGCGACGGAAGAAGAAGGGTCCCTTACCCATTGTGATTGATAATAATTTGTCAATGAAATTATTATGTTATTAAATGAAGATAATAATAATTTGAGAGTGAAGGTTGTTCTTATTCGTTGTTTTAGATACATCTTTTCTTCATTTACTTAGTGATTTGTAATTTTTAAAATAAAAAATAGGGACGATTTTTAGCTACCACTATGTTAACTATTTTAAAATTTAAAGCACTAATGGACATTAACATTTCTATCAAAAAATTGAAAAATAGATGATATATTTTGAAAAACATAAAGGATTATAATAAAACTTTTTAACAATTGTGAAACATAATAGATCAAAAGTGACATTAAATTATTTTAAAATTTAAAAGTTAATAAAACCCTAACATTTCTAATGGAAAATTGAAAAAGGACTACAATGATATATTTTGAAAACATAAAGGAAACTTTTAAAACATAATGGATCAAAACAAAACAACTACGAAACATAATGAATCAAAAGTGACACTAAGTCTTTTTTATTTGCTTTTAAAAAACGTTTGTTTAGTCAATGAAGGATTATTATGTCTAATAATTTTTAAGCCAAATGACCTATTTGATCCCTTATCTTATTTTTTTAATATTTATGTTGGTCTTTTATTTCTTAAAAGATTCATATTAATCCTTTATCATTTTAAATTGATTCAAATTAGTTCTTCAATCCATTGAAATTTGACACAGTTAATAATTTAAAATATTATCAGCTAAAAATTATCCTAAAATATGTTTTTTTAGTTCTTTCCTTCTCCTTCCTTTTATTCTCCCCAAAAAACACAAAGACTCAAACTCTACTCTCAAATTTCTTTCCCCCAAATCCTAACACATTAAAAAAGCCTTTTAAAAAAAACCCATTAAAAATATTTCCTCCAAAACTTTTCTTAATATACGTATATCTATTAATAAAATAAGATTTTCTTAGGACACATATCAATGACTGATTAAAAATTTTCCCTCCAAAACTTATCTCTTTTTTCCTTTTTAATCTTTTCTCTCTCTTCCTTTTATTTATTTTTTTTCCTCTTTCATATCTATAATTTTAATTATAAAGCAAAAAATCATTATCATTCTATTAGCAAAAAATCTCTATTATTATATATTATTTATGTACTTTATTAAATATTTCTTTTTGTGTAATATTATATTTTTAAGTTATCATGTTTATATTATTTTTTTCCGAATGAGTAGTTATCATATTCATATTTAAAAGATAGTTTATATTACATTAAAAATAATATATAAAGTTAACAAATATAAAAAAAGTAATTTTTATCTATCATATATTGTTATACTAAACAAACATATTTTTTTTTTCATAAAACACGTCACAATTTAATAAATATTTTTACTGCTACTTACTCCTTTTCACTTGCTTTTCTTTTATTACTCTCTAACTTTTTATTTCATTTGCTTTTTTTTTTATATAGATTTTTTCTCTTCTATTTTTTTTTAAAATTAAAAAACACAACTTCTAGTAACTCCTTTTAACTTTTTCCCTCTTTCACACTATTATTACATATGTAATGTTATATTATACTTTTTTGTGTTTTTAAATAATATGAATTAATAATTTATTTTAATCCAAAGGACAGGCCAAAAACTGTATTTTGCATTCCAATTGCACATTACCAATGAACTGTTCTTCCATTTGGACTCAAGGTTACTCCATCACTGTTTTAGAAGGCTATATGATTCGAATATTTGAACCTATTATTCATAGTGATGCATTTATATTTCTTTTGATCATTTATCATCTTGCTAAACAGTTTTTGTTGGCTTGCAAATTTTTCCTAGGGCTGTGAGAGGACAGATGACACCAAGAGACTTAAGACTAGCACATTAGAAATTTTTGTTAATTACTTCTAAAAAGATTCCATTTATTTTGTGAAGTTCAATTATCAATTCACTTTGATAGAAATGAGGCTTTTCTTATTGGATAAAAATCTTTAGATGAGAATAGGGTTTGTTTACAAGAGTTTGGTATTGAGAGGTTTAATTGGGAAGAATGACTTATGTCCTTTTCTCCCATGTAGGGTAAGTACAAGTCTAACAGCTCCAAAGTGGAGGACAAAATAGTTTTCTCTTTGCCAGAATTTAATTAATGATGGATTTATTTCTAAATCCATATATTGCTCTGCAGAAATGGCATTAAGGACACATTCCTTTTTGTTAATCTATTAGATATATATATATATATATATATATATATATATATATATATATTATCTTTCTTAAGATACATATAATTCTCTTCTATTTTTTTTGTTTCAGAATTTTTGATATATATATATATATATATTATCTTTCTTAAGATACATATAATTCTTTTCTATTTTTTTGTTTCAGAATTTTTTTTCTAGCTTTTCCCTCTCTTTTTATTTTTTTAATCTTTTTTCCTCTTTCATGTTTATACCTATTTCTATTCCTTAAAATTAAATTGCAAATATATTATGTTAAAGTAATAGTCATTTTTAGTGGAAAGATGAGGACGAGCTAGACGTACGGATATATTCAACCCCTAGTAGTAACATTTTTAATTAAAAATTTTATAAAATTATTTTTAATTAAAAATCATAATTTTTTAAATAATTTCATAAATAAATATTTGTTGATTAATATTTGTATTATAAGGGTAAGATTTTTATACTAAAAATTAATTTAAATCTAATTTAAAATATCTACAAATATATTATTTTAAAGTAGTGGCTAGTTTTAGTGGTTAAGAATGAAAACTGGTTAAGATATACTCGATCTTGAAGAGGGGTAAGGTACGTGCACACACATTAATTATAAATTATTAGCTCAATTTGTTTTATATTAAAATTTTATAAAATGATTTTTAAATGTATAAAGAAAATTTAAATAATTTCATAAATAAATATTTTGTTGATTAATATTGATGTTAAAAGGTTGAAATATAATTTAATATATATATATATATAAATATATTATTATATAGTAATAATTTTAAGTGGACAAGGACAAAGAATATATTTGATCTTGAATTGAATTGAAGGTTGATACAAAATTTTATCTTCTTATAGAGATTAAGGATGATAATGAAAGTGGAGATGGTGACACGGGAAGGAACTATATATACATTCATGTCATGTCTTGTTGTCATATCTATTCACAATCATCATACATATATATATATATTTTGTTTAATAATTATAAATTTTGATATATTTAAAACACCTTTTACTCTTTTAATTATTTTACTTTTTGATTTAAATTTTATTAAGTAAGGATGGGAATGAGAATAATATATCCATTCCCCTCTTACACCATTGATATATTTATTCATAATTATTAATTATTTTTTATTTAAAATAATTACATATTTTTATAAGATTAAAATATCATTTAGTCTTTTAAGTATTTTATTTTTTTTGTTTTAATTTTATTTTCTAAGAAAAAATTGTTATGGATCAATGGAGTAAAAAAAACGTGTTTTAATATTAAAATTTGCATCCCAAAGATGAAGAGATTTTCATCTTATTGTTTTGTTCGTACTGACAAAAAATATATAATTTAGATTTTTGTATAAATATTAATTACTTTCATAAATAACCTTAATAAATTAATATGTGTTATATTATTTATATTTATTTCCTATGAAACGTGTAAAAACAGACGAGTCATCATGCGGAGGATATCGTGCTAGTTATTCATAAAATTAATTTATTGTATTTTTTACACATTTAAGCATTAAAACTTTTTTCATTTTTCATGGATTAATTTTTTACCTTTTCATATTTTTAGGGATCAAAATAAGTATTTATCTTTTTTTTCCTCTTTAATTTCTATGTTTCTTTATTTTTTCCTTAATATTTTTTCCTTTTACGTTTCTTTCATTCTTTCATTCTTTCTTTTTTCTTTTTCTATTTTTTTTTTAATTTACACTTCTTTTTACTATCATTTATATAAATTCTCTTATTTTATTTGCTAAATAACATCATATGATTTTACAGTAATAATATGTTAAAGATGATTTATTGTTATGTAATAATAATATATTAATTTATTATATTTTTATAAACTTATAATATTATATGCATGCAAGATGAGTTGTTATGGATATTTAGTGTATATATATATATATATATATATATATATATATATATATAACTAATGACGTTTGCTACAGTAGAATCGGCCAAATTATTCTACATTTGAAAGTTTATCTTTTGAGAAATAATATTAAAATAGTTTTATCATAATAGAATATTCATATTGTAATATTTAAATTCTTTCAATAAATTATAAATAGTGACATGAAAATAAAATGTGAAGATACTAAGAAATATGAAAAGTAGTTAGAAGTATCACTATAATCATTAAAAATAATAAAAAATCAGACAAATAGATTATAAAAATAAAAATTAATTAATAATAAAATAATAGATAAATAATATTATAAAATAAAAACCATACAAAAAAATAAAATAATATTTTTAAATTTTGTAATATTAATTTTTTCTAAAATACATTTTTCACTTCTTAAAATCTTACGGATATTTTATATGTAGGTAATTGATAAAAGTTTTACTATAAATGTTAAGTTAATATATTGTGAAAAATTTTCTTTCATGGTTTTAAATGTTGTTTATTAATAATTTTTTATA
>PYAF01005920.1:545711-562276 GCA_007407185.1 Glycine tomentella
CTGTTCTTCATCATATAATTATTATGAAACAAGATAATAATAATAATGCATACAAATCAATATATACATAATAGTCTGTATTGAATAAAGATTAATTGATTATATTTATTAAATTGTATATATATATATATATATATACACACATACAGATAATAAACATGAGGATGTCATCATTAAACTCACTCAATTAAGAATTTTTAATTAACATTATTTTAATATGTGAATGGGAATTTTTAATAATAAATATAATAATTTTCTTTGATTTGAGATTATCATATTAATTAACAAATTATTTATTATATTTTAATAACGAAAATATAATATTTTAGAATACACTAGTTAAATGAATATTAGATATAATTAAATATTTATAAAATTAATGGTTAATAAAAAATGAATCCGACATCAAAGAAGTAGACTCAAACTATGTGTTGGGAAAGTGTTGAAAAATTGAGGAGGGTAAACATAGGATAGATTTACACGAATAACCATATAAGTGAATTAGACACCACAATCCAAAACCTTAAGGCTCAAGTTTATAGGTCTCCCTCTCAAGGGTGAGTCTCTTTCACATGATAGCATAAATTAGACACCACAATTCAAAATCTTAATGCTCAAGTTTATGGGTCTCCCCCTCGAGTGCCTAGCCTCTGGTACCACTTATTGGGAAATCAAGGGGGATAAATATCAGAAAGATTTATACAAATAATCATATAAGTGAATTAGACAACACATCTTGATCCAAAATCTTAAGACTCAAATTTATGGATTTTCTACTCATTTATATGGTACTTAACTTTTCTATATTTATCCGATATGAAACTCTAACTTACATTTATATTCCAAAAAGGTGTTTGATATGAAGGGAGTAATTATAACGGTTGTTTATTATAAAATTAAATTCTAGGCAATTGCAAGTTAACATTAGAAAGCACTAAAGATTGATCAAAATTATTAGCAAAAACAACATCCTTGCTTCATCACGATAAATGTAGACAGTAGATTGTAGATCTATGAGAGATAAAGAAAACTAAGATAGATATCCAGATAATTGGATTAAGAAAACTTGACGCGAAAGGATAAATAAAGTTTAGAAGAGTCTATGTAATTAATTTATTTCATTTTTAAAGTATGCTGGAAAGGATCTGCATCCTCTGAAAGATTCACTTATTGAGATGGTGTATTATAACAACGTCACATCAATATCAATCATAATGATCTTCAATCAAAATAATTGAAAACATACCGTTGCCCGAAATGCCTCCCGCATGGTAGAGTTCAGGTCTTTTTTCAATTTGATAACACCCCAACCCTGAAGTGGACGAACTTCAACCAACTTGTCTGCTTTTAGGGTACCTGGACATAATGTTTCCATCCAGTCGCAATCGATTATTGACAAATCCTCCAAGGATGGGAAACTTAATAAACTTCCTCTGTAGAAGCTTCTGAGCTTTGGTAATTGTTCAAGTTTCAAACAATTGAGCTGCTTAAACATTAATCCATTCTCATGTGATTCATCCCCCTCCTTGGAGATTATCTCTTCAATTGAATCACAACTTTTTATCGTCATTGTTTTGAGTTGACCCAAACTTTTGGCTGTTGAGGATGTGAACAAATATAGCAGACTGTTGCAACCTATTACTTCCAAGGTTTCTAGATTTCTGAGAAAGGGCACAATCCAAGAGTTCTCTGACCCAATGGAAACGAGCTTTCGAAGGAACTCCAAGCGTAAGACTTTGAGCTGTAAGAGGAGTCCAGTAAAATCCACATTAGGACTTTGACAACTGAAAATCTCCTTAAAGGAAGCATCATGCACCTCAAGCTTCTCTATATTGGGCGCCAATTGTAGAATTTCATATGGAAATACATCCGACCCAATATGACAGCACAGAGTAAGAACTTGCAACTTGTGTAAGAGGTTTCTCTGAAATTCTCCACGCTTAATCATCTCCAGTCCTTTTTCACCGAGTGACAGGCACTGTAACTTGGATGTAGGCTACGAAGAGAAACCGATAACCAAGCAAAAGCAGGTTAGGGCAGTTATAGATCCAGCTCTTTTATTTACAATGAAAAACGAACTCTAGTTTCATGATAAAAGATGTCCGATAATTAGTTACAAATTAACTATTACAATAAAATAGGTTCAAACAAGTCAATGTAAAGGAGAAAAAAAGTTCACTAAACCAAAAATGAAAAAGAGATGAACCAGGCTAGCTATTAATAAGGTGGAAGGGATTTTGATACGGTATGTGCCAAAGCAAATTTATTTATTTATAGTTTAAAATTTTAGATGGAAAAAGTGGTAAAGGAGACCTTTAGGGAGGCTGTAGTGGTTCCAATGGAGAAGAAAATGATGAAAAATTCGATACTTTAGATGGTAGGGAGATTGTTTATAAAGATTAATTGAGAACCATCAATACATGATATTTGATAAAGTAAAATGGCGTGTGTAAGATTCTATGTAATTGTCTGTATTAATAACAATAAAGCTCAAACCTAAAATGTTATTGTTGCATCATGAATGCAACATATACCCTTAAGTGTGTTCTTTTGCTTATTTATATAAAACATAAAAAATGGGAGTTGATAGCATAGAAGATACAACACAGCATATGTAGTAATGTATGTGAAATTCTCGCATTTTAATTTTAAGAGCATGTTGATATCATTCATGTTGAACACTGACGTATAGAAACTAATGGTGGCAATACAACTCTTATAAAAAGTAAGGCAATTATATTTAATTTGCAGGCATCAGATTCTGCAGGAAGGACAGAGTGGTAAGAAAATAGTACCTTTTCATCACAAACTTGATCCTCGGTACGTGTCTCGAACATGTGACACTGCAGTGAGCAGTAGTAAAAATACTTGAACTTGGGCAAACCTTGTAGTTCCAATGACCTCACAAAGGGACACGGGAACGTAAGCTCTAGATTTGCTCCTCTTGTATCTGCATTATCCTCTGCAACAATTCCCGTCAATTCGTTACAGTATGCCACACGTAGATCAAGTTTCCCAAGATCTTTGGCTACTGATGCGGGAAACACACTTGTAAGGCATTTACAATTGTCAACAGATACTTGTTCTAGAAGTTGCATGCTTAGAATTCCATGAGGATCTTCATTCCAGACATTCTCCAGTTCTGGCAGCAATTTTAAAGTCAATTTCTTGAGGGCAAAAGGGAGGGGCTTTCTTTCTCTTTCTTGTGTTATACATTTCACGTCAAATATGCTTTTCACAGAACGACAGTATCGGACTTTTAAGTTTTGCAATTTAGTTAAGAGAGGAAGTAAATAGAAGGGTAGCACAACATCTGATAAAAATTGGCATCCGTCCACAGTCAAAGAGTTCAAGTTACTGAAGCACCCGTTTGGGATCGGCCGTGAGCCAAGCCATATCTCTTGTATTAGTGGGCCGTCTACGAGACTAAGAGATGATGTAGACTCCAAAATCTGTGCATGAAAAATAGGACATTATATACGTGCTAATATGTCAATTTCATTTTTTTTTGTGTGAAAAAATGGACATGAAACATTTTGTTTGTTTGTTTATATACAAAATATTTGTGAGGATACAGGAAAAGATATTCTATAATTTTTTTAATGAACTTAAAGGAAATAATCATATTTTTCTCTCTCAAAATTAACAATTTATAGAAAAAATTTGCAAAAAACAAAACACAAATTAAAATTCATAGAAAATTTTGAATAAAAATGTACAAGACAAACTTTCAAAATCAAGTCATATTAGACAAGTTTTCCAATACCAGAATGAGGATATAAAATTCAAACAAACATGGTTTAACAACTGAAAAAATAGTTCTATATTATAAAAAAGATGATTAATTAATAAAATAGTTAATGTATACAAGTGTTATCAAATTAGTCACAAGTAATAATGTTATCAAAATAAAAATTAAATACAATATTAATATATAATTGTTTATAATGATATGAATAATAAAGAAAATGATTAAAGTTGGCCTTTTTTTATATTTTTTCATGAATGACTAAAAATTTATCTTAATTTTTTAGGAAAATGTTATAAAATGAACACTCCAATTATGCAAATTTTAATAAAGAATGTTATCTATAATATAAATTATAAGATCGTAGATTTATTTTATTATTTTTAGAGAAATCATAAGTAAAAATGGCAATTGATACATATGTGGATGAAATTATTGAATTAACTCAATTGAAATTTTTTTATTATTAACATTAACTATCAATAGAAAATTTTTAATAATAATTAAATATAATAATTTTCTTTCACTTGATATTATTATATTAATTAATAACCTATTTATTATATTTTGAATAACAAACACGTAATATCTTAAGATACATTAATTGAATGGATATTAGATATAATTAGATATTTATAAAATTAATAATTAATAAAAAATGAATCCATCAACTCTTGGTATCTTAGTATAGAGATGACTTCCATCAATAGCTAATTGGCTAAGGTGACTTCCACACCCTCATTGACAACGTTGTCGTCATTGTCACCCCAGATCAAGCCAACGCCAAAGAATTACACACTCGGGTTATGTGCTAGATGACTTCCACATTCTCATTGACAATGTTATCGTTCATTGTCACCCCAAATCAAGCCAACGCCAAAGAATCAGACTCGAGTTATGTGCCAGACAGAGATCATTGTGTTTATGGGTGCGAGAGGTGTTTGGTATGGAGGAACAATTACGCCAGTTGTTTATTATAAATTACATTCTAGGCAATTGCAAGTTTCATGGGAGCTTTAAAACATTAGCTAGGAAACACTAAAAATTGATCAAAATCATTAGCAAAAACAACATCCTTACTTCATCATGATAAATGTAGACTGGAGATTGTAGATCCGGGAGAGAGAGAAAAAACTAAGATACCCTGATAATTGGCTTAAGAAAACTTGACGGGAAAGGATAAAGAAAGCTTAGAAGGATCACGTAATTAATTTATTTCATTTTAAAATTTTTTAAATTGGAATATTATAAATCATTAGATTAATTTATATCAACCGTTTAAATTTGATGTAAGTGTAATTACACTGATATAAACAAATTGTATCCCAATATAATTTAAATATGTTACTAAAATCCATCTTATATATCATCTTATATTTTTAATATTAGCTAAATGATCTAACTTAACTATTTTTTTTTAATCTCATTTGATCCATCATTTTCAACATCTTTATTTCTAACTTGAATTTAAATGATAATACTAATAATAATACGTCCTAACATAAATTATTTTTCATAAATTTAAAATGTAACTTATGTGTTAAAAAATTATTTATTAGAAAATTTAATTATAAATTTATATACTTCAAATATTTTTTATTTTAAATTACAAATTCTTGTTGTATAAATAAATATTTTATTTTCTTCCATTCACGTACTAAAATACTAATTATGGATAGCTGCACAAAAGGTTAAACAATAAAAATATAAGTAAATAACATGATAATTTTTTTTATCAATGATGAAAATATGGATGATTTAGTTTAAGAAATATTTTATTATTTACTCTTAAGTTGTAAGAATGTCATTTTATTTTCACGTTATTTTATATTTTAACAACACATGAAATAAATACATTTTCTCCTTATTCGTCAATTTAAGATATTTTTTCATGAGATTTTTTTATCAATTAATATTAGTTGTTAGTTTTTTGTTAGAATATTAGTGGAAAGATTTGAACCCAAAATCTCTTTCATCCTTCTCCCTTTAAACCCTTTTTCTCAACTACAAAATCAATCTTACAAGTTATAATAATTTCTCATGTGACTTTATTTTATAGATAAATAGATGGTCACAAATTATATAGATGAATTTGTTAACTTATCAGGTTTATATGCTATTTTATATATGTAAAGTCAAGTGCTGGCTAGTTTCATTTCACAAATTAATATGTTAGTTTTTTTAATTAAATTTTTAACTCTTCATCTTTTTTATATTCTATTTTTTTTTTTTGGCAATTTTCTATCCTTCTTTAAAGTTTTAATCCCTCTAAATGTGTTTGTCCATTTTTGTCGTTTATTTTATTGCTCAAAATTAATCTTAAATATAACATAAATAAAGGATTAAAAATGAGCAAAAATTTCTTGAGAGACTAAAAATGTTAACAAAAAATTAATGGATGAAAAACAATATGAATTGAGTTTATTTATTTTGATTAAAAAAAGTTGTAAGATGAGGGGAGGTTTTCTTTATGACTACACTGGCTACATGAAGCAGTCAAATTCGTACTATGTTAAATTTTATGAATGTTGCCAACAAAAATGAGTAATAAATTTATATAAATGTTGGTTTTTTGAGCTAACTTATTTATATCTTGAGAAATTTAACATACTTGTTGTTTAACGCTTTTTATGCCAAAAACAAGCATTTATAATTTCCATCCATGGCAAGTAATTTTTTTATCTCATGAAAGAAGAAAAGTTTATTTTTTTAAGGAAAGAAGAAAAGTTAATAAAACTAGGAGAATTTGTAATAAATAAAGTTTAAATATGTTTTTTTTTTTTTTTATCTATGTAAGTTAATATTTTTTTATTTTTGGTATCTATAAGTTCATTTTTCTAATTTTTATCCTTAAAAATTTGTGCATTTTTAATTTTGATCCTTATAAGATATTTTATTTGTTTTTTATTCTTTAAGTTTACGTTTTTTAATTTTGATTCCTATAAGCATTATGGATTATAAATGAAAATTTTAAAATCTTAAAAAAACAAATTAAAAAATAAAAAACTTATAAGAACAATAAACGAACAAAATATCTTAAAGAAATCAAAATTAAAAATTCTAACTTTCAAGAACAAAATAAAAGAGCACAAATAAAAAATATTAACTTACATAACAAAAAATATAAAAGAGCACAAATGAATAAGTACCTTGTTGAAATGTTTTTGTACGATGGCATTCAAGTCACCTTCCCACTGCCATTTGACTTCCTCTTTTCCTTCAAGTATATTTTGTAACTTTGGTGCTCTTGCGCCACCCTTGCTGAATGTTTGTATCATTGGGCATTCACTTACAATCAATGTTTCCAATGACGGGAATTTGAATTCACAGTTCTTGTAACTACAAAAACATGTCAGCTTTTCTAGCCGCTCAAGTTTTATAGTAATCAATTTGCCAAACACGATTTGCTCTTCTTCTTCATTTCCCTCATTGGTTACTATTTCCTCTACATCTCCACATCCGATTATCTTAATGGACTCAAGTTGAACCAAGCTTTTTGCCGTTGAGGATGCCATTAAATTCCTTAATCCATGACAATACTTTACTTTCAAATGTGTCAAGTAAGCCAATGATACCGAGGGAGGACCCAAATTCCTCAATTCCTCGCACCCAATTAAGCTCAAACGCTCTAGTCTCTGCAGAACCGAGTCTCGTTCAAATCCTATATCCTTTGTCTCTGAATACGACAAAACAAATTCCTTAAGCTCTAATACAGTTCCCAAACGTGACTCCGAAGACTCTAAAAGCAAATCCTCTATCTTTGACGATGACAAGTTTAACTTTTCTAGATTTGGCATTCTGTACAGAAATTGACAGAGACGTTCACCATCATTAACTTCGCTCAACCTAAGCTCTTTTAAATGGTGCATTCGATGCTTCAGAGTGTTGCTCGATAACCATTTCTGTGCTTCGTCAAAGTCAATATCCAAATACTCCAAGTTGGGGAATATCTACAGAAAAATTAAACAAAAGTAAATAATACTGTGAAGAAGGAATTTATTGTAAGCTTATCCCTGATCGAGCGCCCCCTTCTATTATTGTAAGAGAATTTAATACACTTACATAGGAAAATATATTGCATTTCTTTTTCTTCACTATGGTAAACCAAATTATAATTAATCAAACATTTCCTTGAATTCTAAATTCTAAATAAAATTGTAAGCCACAATGAGGAATTTGGATTTAGATGGTTTAAACAAAGAGGGGATTGGGGGACGACAGACGTTAAATTAATAATGAATTCTAAAAGTTGTATCCATATTATATTATCGGGCTATATCTTTTTTTAAGTCTTTCCTTTCCTATTTATTTGTATGCGCACGTTACAATAACACTCAACATTTTGTTTTTCCTTTATGTCTCACAATGATCAACTATTCCTTACCTTTTCAGCTGAGAAAACTGCTTCATCTTCTTCCCCAGTACATTGGTGTACTACCAACAACTTCAATTTTGGACACTCTATAGGATGTCCCCCCTTGTAGAAATACCGGATTCTTTTAAGTTCACCTAAATCCATGTAGGTTAGTTCAGGAAACACTAATTGTTCAGTGTTTGTTTCGGATCCATCTTCACAGGCAACAATTTCCACAATTCTATCACAAGATTGTACCCACATGCATTCAAGCTTTGGAACATCTTTGGCCACAGAAGCTGGAAATACATTCTTGAGTCTTCCACAAGCGAAAACCTGTATACTCTGCAGTTTTTTGAAGTTAAGAATTCCTCCTGGATCCCTGCTCCAGACTTGCTTCAACTTTGGGAGTTGACATATATGAACAACCTGCAAATTTGTGTCTATCCCCCCAGATGCATCTACTTGCAGAGAATCTTTGATTTCAAAAATCACTTCCACTGAATTACAATAATAAACCTTCAAGCTGTTCAAACTTGCAAACCATCCTTCCATGTGACTTGGAAAAATTTTGTCTAGTTTATTGCAATCATTAATATACATAGAAGTGAGACTAGAAAAGGAATCAGCACTTACTTCAGCTTGCCATATTTCTGTTAAGTTATACATTTGGCTGAGGTGGATTTCTTCCAACTTAGGAAATACGCAGACCTGCACTTTGATGCAAACAAGCCATTATTAGGTTATGAGACTAAACAAAAATGCATAACATTTAGTCAACTATAAAATTTTACTTATTTACACCTATACACACCTTGTCTACACTATTTCCTACAGTCCCAAAAATCTTCTCCATTAAGGGACACTCATTTACATATAGTGCTTTCATTTTCTTCAAACCACTAGCCACAGATGATGAACATAAATATCTCAAATTATCACAACCCTTCACAACTAATTTTACCAAGTTTTGAAAGCAGAAACTTGGCAGTAGTTGGTCACTCCATAGCTTATGGATTCTGATGGAAGATAAATTCAAGCTCTCTAAGTTTGGAATTTCAACCTACAAGCAAGCACGTACACAATAAATATAATTACAACAACTAGAAATAAACTGAAGACGAATTAATTAAAATTAAAGGAAAAGTATGCAATATCATACCAGTTCACCAAAGAGAGGGGGGTCCATGTCACTACGTTCAGTCAGTTGAGGTACAGATTGACCCTCTAGAGTGGTATAAAAACTAGTAAATGATGACAATGATTCCAGTGTCAGAGAGTGCAACTTAAGAAACTCAACCTTGTCAGGATTTACTAGAATTTCAACAATCTCCTCTAAAGAACTACATTTAGAAACATCAATTGTTTCAAGACTAGCAAAAAATTTATCCCTGTAAAAGGAGAAGAGATTCTTCAAATGGGTACAACCATTGACCTTGATGGTTTTTAATTTGGCGAATGAGGCCATTGTAACTGGACTGCGACATATCATTTCTATGTTCGTTAGTTTGTAGAGACAGAGAAATTCCAAATTGGGAAAAACATCTTGAGAATGAGACAAATCCATTGAGTTGATATATTTGATGCCATCATTATTTGCGATAGATAAGTGTTTCAGATCGGGAAATCCATCCAAATTCAAGTCATCGATAACATTTTGAACGCCATTTAGCTCTCCCAAGAACAAATTTTCCACTCTTTTAAACAACAATTTTATCCCTTTGTGGGAGTGAATTTCAGCGCCATCCTTCAGCTGCAATGCCAAAGATCTGACTGTTTCATACTTATCAGGCATCCGAAAATCTCCAACTAAAAGCATCTTGAAGTCTCCAATCACAATCTTGTAATCATTTAACTTGTGAAAGAACAAATCCTTGGGAAAAACTTCAGCACATGGAATGCTTAAGTCCACCACATGCAATTGATGCAAATGCTTTAGTTCGGAAAGAAATGAAATTTGACTTTGGTTTCTCTCTCCTTCCACCGACTCTTCGATGAAGCTCTTTCTTACATACAACTCTTCCAGGGAAGTCAAACTTGACATAAGATTAGGCGGAATCCTCTTGACTACTGAACAATTGCTGATGTCTAGTAATTGTAGGTTATCCAAGTCCTTTAACTCAGCTGGCAAATTTTCAATTCGAGATCCAGAAAAGCTGAGAATTACTAATTTTTTCAGCTTCCCTATGATGGATAAGTTGTGATCTAAGGTGCATTGCTCCAAACAAAGCATTTTGAGGTTTGATAGGCATTTAACTGAAGATGGTAAGCTTGATAGATGAAAGCCAGTCAATATTAACACTCTGAGTTTTTTCATTCTTTTAAAAAAACTGTCAGGTATTTTTAAAGATGGATCATCGCTGTCAATTTGGAAAAATTTAAGTTGAGGACAATTCATAACATTAGGAAGCTCATCAATGATATCACTGTTGCATATAGAAATAGAAGTGCACCTCTCGAGTTCAGACCAATCATCAAGTTTGCCATTTCTCAAAGTAAATACATTTTGCTCCTTATGTGCTATAGATGAAGCAGCATCTCGAACCAGATCATGCATATTGAAATGAATACTAGGACTTTCATATAACACCAAACCTGAGTCTTTCAGCTTTAGGATTGATGTAGATATTCTGCCTCGAGCTTCCCCAAGTGAGTAGACCCCTTGAAGTATTCCCAAACCAAAGCAATACTTCACCAAGTCCATAATTCGGGGTTGATGACCCATTTGAGCACAAAGAAAGAAAATGGACTTGAGCTCCTCATTTTCTAGACGGTCATAACTCATTTTGACAGAAATCTCCATAGAATTCTGAATTCCCACCAGGTCTTGGTTTTTAAGTTTTTCCCACTCTGAGTCGCTCTTGTCTCTTAATGCCCTTCCAACTGTAACTATTGCCATAGGTAACCCTGCACAGTACTTCTTAACAATTTCTTGTTTCCACTTGGACATTTCACCCTGTATTCTAGCCTCCTTCTGAAACAACCTCAGAGCATCCTTTTCATCTAATTCCTCTACACAGAAAGTTGACTTAACTTCCATTTTATCAGTTAATACGTTTTTATCCCTTGAAGTTAGCAAAATTTTGCAGCCCTTATAGTCAACAAGAGATTTTTCTTTATTCGCATCTTTGGGACCCTGTTTATCATCAACATCACCATCAAGTGGAATCCCTAACTTATTCAAGTCTAATCTGTCCCAGAGGTCATCCAAGATTACAAGGATGCTCTCCTTCTCTTGCTTTAACCTCCTTCGTAGACAATCAGCTCTCACATTCTCGCCTTCCCCTTCCAATCTCAATCCTAACACGTAAGCAATTTCTTCCTGGATTTTTTGTGGATTGGGATTGGCTGTTATTTCTACTTTAACTACCACATCAAACAGCTTCTTGTCTTGAGATTTCTTCGCAATGTCTTTAATTAAAGTGCTCTTACCCACACCACCTGGCCCATGCAGTCCAATCATTCTGACAGTGGAATCTTCAAGTTGCGCCATTACGTCTTCCATTAAAAATTTTCTAGAACCAAATTCTACATAGCCTGCATTAGACAAAGTGGCATCATTAGATGTTATGTTCTCCCTGTAGGCAACTTCCTTGAACTTGGAGCACTCATCTATTAACTTCTTGACATCCTCTGTTATCTCCACTGCTTGTTTGCCTAGCCTGTATCTATTCCACAAGTAAGGAAATAAATCATGGAGCAACCGTGTCTTTCTGTGGCCTGCATCGTTCCTAAACTCCTCCACTTCAGTCTTACATTCTTCTACTTTCCGAAACCATTCTGTAACCTGACCTTCAATGTTGTGTAGATTCTTCTCAGCTTCATCACGTAGATGATCTACCCTCTCTTTTGCAAGTCCAAGATCCTTAGTACTATTGTTTAGTTCATCAACGTTCTTCCCGTAACTGAAGATGTAAGCCACATGCTGAATACCCAGGTCCAACGCACAACCAAATGCTTTGTTCAAATAATCCATACCTTGTGCTTGATTATCTTGTACTAAGTACGACTAGATCTGTTTCCCAAGAAAACGAAGGTAGAAAAAGATCAGTCTATAACTAGTTAGGAAAATGATGATATTTTATCAATAAAAATCACAAGTATCATTGCAACTTTGCAAGTACTCTATAATTAAAAAAAATGATTTTAAAATAACTGTCATAAAAATAAAGGAATTAAAAGATATTTGCTAATTTTCATTTCTTTTAGTGTTAGAGCTCTTTTTAAACTAAATATTTTTGATAGAAAAGTGATTGTTTCATTAGATGTATATGTAAAAATAAAAAATTGATGTAAAACTAATTTAACAAAAATTCATAAAGAATTAAAAACATGCATTTAAAACTTTTAATACTCCTAATTTTAAGGAGAATATAAACTAAGAAGAAAACAAACAAAGCACACGATTGGTTGTCTTGATTTACCCAATTTTACCCATATAAATATAAGATTTGACTCTTTTAAAACGTGAGAGTGCACTTTAGAGCATAAAATAGTTTGATAATAATTATTAATTAGAGAATTAATAGTTGATATTATAATTTTTACTATATATAATAGTTTTTTTTTCTCTCCTCCGTGAGATGACATAGTTTTTGACTTTTTTCTACTCCTTGGGAAATTAGTATCACAAAAAAAGAGAGTATCTTTTCTAATGAGGTGAGCCTTTCGAAAATTTACCAGTGGTTGGGAGATAAGGGCGTCTGGTGGAGGATGACAATGAAGGTTTAAATGTTTTTTTATTAACAACAATTGTCAGTTCAGGACTTAGTTATAGTTAAAAAATTTGATGCATTTTCAAGAATTTACATGTTAACGAAGATAAGGAAACAACCAATGATGTAATCCTATGTATCATTGGTCGTTTTCTTACATATAAGTCAATTTGGGGACAGAATGAAGGATAAAATGTAGACTAGTGTAAGGAGTCTCGATCAAGGAAGTGATTCAAAGAACATTTGTGTTCCAATTTTATCAGAATTAATTGGATATGGAGAGAGTTTTGTCTAGGGGACATTGAATTTATGGGAAGAATTCAACTTGGAGATGTCCCTAGTCAGATAGATACAGTTATATCATACTCCTTTTGGGGTTCAAGCCCACCACATTCTAGTGGGGTTTATGACTCCGATTTTAGGTTAGTACCTAGGAAGTTATATTGATGAATTCATGGAGTATGATGCTAGTAATAATTCAAGAGGGTGGAGAACATACATGAGAATCCGAGTGAGTATTGATGTCCATAAATCTTTGAAAAAAGAGAATAAGTTACATAGTTCAGGAAGGAAGTAATGAATGGTGACTTTCAAGTATGAGCGTTTAGGTACATTTTCTTTCGCTTGTGGCATTCTTGGTCACAATGATAAATCCTGAGAGACATTGTTCGACAAAAAGGTACATAGTGGAATAATACGCTGAATTGTGGGTGAAGCAAAGGAGGAAAGAGGGAATTGACAGTGGACGGTGGCTGGTGGCTAAGGAACAACATATCAAGTGTGGAAAGTGGAAGTACGGCTTCAGGGCATAAGATGTTTTCATAATTAAAAATAGAGCAAATTACACTTGTTTTTCCTAAAGTTAACGTTTATTACATTTATACCTTTCTTTAAAATTGTATTCCTTGTATCTCTCCTCAACAGTCATATTACTAATGGTGTTATTTTTGTGTGAAATGCCCTAAGAATGATAATTAAGGGTTCGTGCAAGTTCGCTCTCAGCCCAAGTTCACATCGGGGTTTCGCCTACAAAAACACCACCAACTCGCCCCTTACCTCCCTTGTCAACTTCGTCGCCTTCGCTAACCACAACAACTTCATTGTCCCCGCCTCCTCGGACGCCATCTATGACCTCTTCCAGTGTCGCGTCGAACTCACCAATGACTAGTGCTCTCATTGTGTGTCGCATGCAGTCACCCAACTCGACAACATCTATTTCACCTCCTGTAACAATGCGCAATGTAGCTTGATAGTTGTTTTGTCAAGTATGACAATGTCACCTTCATCGAGGATCAAGGATGTGATGGGGTCGCTGCTAGATCCTCACTTCTCTCTTCTTTTTCTTGTTATATTTGACAGTGTTAGTGGGTTAGGAAGTCACGGTGTAATGGATGATAAAAAAAGGGAGTCTTGTGTATGATAAAAAAAAGAGTGAAGTTGAGTGTAATAAACGTCGACATCAAATAATGCGAGTGTAATTTACTCTTAAAAATAATAATGACAAAATTAATCTTACCTTTAGATAAGACAGGCCGCGGGACCAGGCCGGGGTCGGTTTGTTCATCAATGAGATGAAAGCAAATTTACATTTTACACCTATTTATCAAATGGGGCAAGAATGAATGTTAAAATACTTGTTCATATACAAGTATCTAGAATGTGAAAGTGCTTGAATAATTATAATTTCAATGAAATATCATTTAATTCAGCATTTATTAATTGAATTACTATTCATAACAATTTTTTTTTAAATTTTATATTATTTTTAATTAGTTAATGAATATTTGTGAATACATGTGTACACATACATCAAACTTAAACATATATTAAAGAATTTAATTGAAATATTTTGACAATTGCAATTGTTTTATGATATCATCTAGGATCTTCAAATAAAAAAAAATAAAAATCACAAAAAATTAAAAATTGAACAAAATCTATATTTTTAATTTTTTTGAATTTGATTTCTAGGTCAATCACATGGTTAGTTTCAGTTTGCGATTGGTGTTTGCGAAACCAAACCAAATCATAAATATTTATTTATTTTATAATATTTATTAGTTACGTATAATAATCTATAATACGTATGATAATATATAATAATTATATTTACACATAAAACTTATTTGACATAATCAATTATAATACTTTGATTAAGAATACATTTCTTTAAAAAAAATTGTTTACCAGTCATAGCTATTAATATCAATATTGAAGTTTTGCAACCCATTAATTTGTTTCATTGCTAAATGCTAAATCAAATCAATAATTTCATAATTTGAAGAAATGGTTTTGGCATTTCTCCCAGAATATTAATAAAAACCTTTTGAACTAATCATTACGTCAATGAAGTAAAAAGGCAAGGCGGTATTGATTATTCTCCAAATAATAGCTCCTCCTTTGTACATTTTATGTGATATCAAACTAAATAAAACTAATTACAGCAGTTTGAGTTTGGCATAGCCATAGAATAGACTTTCTGATAGTTAATTTTTATAATAGACATCCACTTACTGGTAGTGTCAATATTTTTAGTTAAATTAAAATATTTTTTTCAAAAACATATATAAAGATAAACTCTCAAATATAAAAAAATCATAAAAACTTATTTAAACTTAACTAAATCACAAATGATTGATTTGGTTTGATTCAAACATATAGTATTTATACTTGGTTCAGTTTACTTTTTAACTAAAAATCAAATGAAATTGCACTGTGAACACCTTACTATCATCTAATCGTTAATTACCATATATGTAATTGAATATTGTTGAATTTTAAAATATTTAGAAATTGTCGTTGATATGTTTTAAAAGTAATTATATTACGGATTTTAATAAACTTTTCATTCATATTAATATATAATTATATGATAATAATATAAAAATATTTATACAATTAGTATATTTTAATTAAAGTCTAAAAACATATACAGCCATGCATAAATTGTTACAAGCTTACGATAATATCATTTCTTCAACCAGAACAGAAACGGGATGCCTTCAAAATGGTATATTTACGCCATTACCTGGGAAATAATTTCCTTGAAGATCGTCCAAGAACCAAGTGGATACTTAATATAAACTTTTCTTTTTCGTATAACTGCAGTAATAAAATTAGCATTCATCAATTTGATATATATATATATATATATATATATATATATGTTATTGATTTTATTTTGAATTGTAAAATATCTATATATATATGTGTGTGTTATTGATTTTATTTTGAATTGTAAAATATCTGGTAAGTCTTTAGCCATTTTCGCCTCTGCCTCCAACCATTTGGAAAAACTCGTGTGGACCGTTGGGCTAGTGCAATTTATATGATATTTAGTCTTTTTTTCTGCATTATATGTTTGTGTGTTTCTATTTACTTGAGAGTTTACTAATTTTTGTGGCTCAAATTTATTTATTTATGCAATAAATTGTTGAAATTATGAGTTATGTGTTTAAATTATTTATTTATTTAAATTGTATGTTTATTTATAGTATTATTTAAGTATACAATATTATGTTAAATAATTTATTCACATTAAAATTAATGAGTTTATTGAATAACTATGTGCATATATTATTTATTTACTTCTTATATATTTGTGTATAATTTTGTGATCATTATACATATGAAGTTATAATAAATATTATTTTATGTAATGTTTTTCAATTTATTTGCATTATTGAGGATGTTATGTAAATATTTAGCTCTTATTAAGAATTTATTAATTTGAATGATTAATTATTTG
>PYAF01005920.1:567706-582381 GCA_007407185.1 Glycine tomentella
ATGGCCTCTGGAGCGTCTCCCACGCTAACGGCGCCATTTCCACGCTAATCGCGCCAGTTGTTCGAAGGAAAAAGCCTTCTGGTGCGATCTCACGCTAATAGCGCCATGGTCCACGCTACTGGCGCCGCCACGCTGATCTCCACGCTGATCTCCACGCTGTTAGCGTGGGACTTTTTTTTTTGAAAACTGAGTTGTTATAGGGCCAGCCCAATCGACATACACACCATCTAGTGCTTTAGAATCAGAGTTTGAAAGACTTAAGAGTAGGAATGGCAAAGTGGGCCAGCCCATCCAAAAACGGGTCGGGTTGGCCCAACCTACAAAAAAATGGGCCAGTCCAGGCTGGCTCACTTTTGCAAAGTGGGCTGAAAATACTAGCCCGTCTCACTTTAAAGTGGGTTAGTGGACCAGCGGGCAAGTCCACTTAAAAAATAAAAAAAGATATTTTTTTTAAAAAAGGGAAAAAAATTATAAAATAATTCAAATGTAATTATTTATACTAAAAATTAATAATGTACTAACTTAATCCTATAACAATGATTTTTAATATAAAATACATGTCTAATAGAAGCAAAAGCAAGCAAGGGATACATGTCTAACAATAATTTTCAATTAGCTCCTAAGTCTTAACAGATTCTTAGAAATTTGCTTTACAATGATACAGACAATCAAAGCATATTTGTACATGTAGTATAACTCATTATTAGGTTCCAAATAGAAATGTATTAGGATTAGGGATTCAAAATCACTCACTTCTTCTTAGTCACTCTCACTCTAAATCACTCATTTAATTACCTATTAAATATTTTATTTTATTTTTTATCGGTAGGCTATTGGCCTAGTGGGCTATCCCGACCCTGATCCACACTTTTGTGGGCCGGGTTTGTCCGACCCGTTTAATGAATGTGGGTTCAAAATCTTAACCCGACCCACATTTTTCGTGAGCAATGATGAGAGGTATTTACAACGATTTAATTCTACATTGATCTAATTGTTTGTTGTCTAAATGTTGAACATGATTAGATCATAAATATTTAGAACTTACATGTTACATGTATGTGTGTGTGTGTTAACTTTTAAAATTGATGAATTCAATATTTGTAACTCGAAAATCCAAGTATCAGCTAAGCAGCAAAAGTTTCAGATTATAGATAAATTAATCATGCTTTATGTCTAATATGTTTCTTTTAGATGAACATATATATGACCAAGATGACTAGCACACAGTGATAAATGACAAATCTCAACTTCAAATACGAAGGATCAAGTTTTCATGACTGCTTAATTAATTACTGCTTACCTGACCACGATGAAGGCAACAAAAGCAACCAGAAGTTCTGAAGAAATCTTTAACGAAAGCAGTGAAAAGGAAAAATGTTATAGGATCCTTCCTCCTTCAATCACTGCAAAGCATTGAGATCACTTTGAAAATGAAGTAGCGAAAACCAATTATTGGCAAATTAAGTGAAATCTGTATAACAAACCCTGTGATAAATCATCACTTGCTTTGAAAATATATACCAAATACAGGCATTTATCTATTGCCTCTCTTCATTTTCTCAAGCTGCGGTCTAGCATGTGACACCCACCAAATACGTTGAGTTGAAGTTTACTTTTTAATAATTGTTGACTTGTCGTTGTTGTTCATTTGCTTGTTCCGCCATTGGAAAGTTAAAATATTAAACGTGATGCAGCATAGAAAGGATTTGATGTATAATAAATTAAAACATGTTGCCCTTACTTAAACTAATCAATTCAACTTTTGTCGTTATTGTACATTTCTATATATATATATATATATATATATATATATATATATTTGTCAACGAAACGTTAAAAAATTAAAAGTGATGCAGCTGGATTTTCGGCGTACGTATAGTAAAACATGCATGTTACCCTTAATTAAGCATTAGTTTGACCTATATATCGATCCCGTGTTCTTTTTTTTACTTAAGTTTTTCATACATAAAAAATAGATTGTTTTCAAATTACTACTTAACGTTCCTTTTTCTTAATTAATTAGCTAAATTTTTTTTATATTTCAATGTAATACTTATTAATTTCCTTCCATTAAGTGATGACATGACATTTGGAGTATCACATCATTAAATCTTATCATTAACACCTCATTGTCACGCCATGTCATCAACTTATTTCTCTTCTCCTCTCTTTCTCTCCCTTTTCCAATGGAAACCACCAACTGTGCCACAACCATTGATCGCATCGTGGTGTCACCCTCATTTTGTTTTCTTGATTCTTCGTCAACACACTTCATAATCATAGCCCAGTCTCCCTTTGTCGTCATTGTCACTTTGCCAAAATCACTCCCTTGCCACGATGACCTACTCAACATCAACTTCTTGGCCACACCAACAAACAAAACCACACACTTCTTCTCCCAAAGGCAAGCCACCACCACAGCATTCACAGCGTCAATAGGAGTGTTCACGGGTACAAGTCACCCGTGAACCCAAACCGATCCGAACAATTTGGGTTGGGCCATTTATATATTTGGGTCAAAATCGAACCGAACCGATCAAAATCGTTCATGTATAGGTTGGGTCATGAGTTTAGATTTACAAATCCGTTGACCCGATGACCCAATCCATGAACCCGTAATAATAATATAAATTTTATTATATATATTAAAAATTAAAAAAATAATTTGACAATAAAAAAAGGTGTGGTATTGTAAATGTTTAAGATCGCATAGGATATAATATATTTTAATATTGCATTAAAAAATAGGATATAGTAATTTTAAGATTGCATTGCATAATATAATAGAATATCTTTAAGATTGCATTGGATAATATGATAGAATATATTTAGGATTGCATTCAAAAATTGGTTAAAATCATATATTTAAATTAGTATAAATAGAAACATATTTTGGTGTTCATGTATGCATTTCATTCCAAATAATATTAGAGTTTTAGAGAGTTTTTGTTTGCACCATTGAGAGAATTGTTGTGAGATCATATAGAAGCGTTTGACAAGTCTGATTCTTCAACTCTCCATCAGGATTTAAAGGTACCTATTTGCTTAAGGAATAGAAACATAAAGGTAATTATTTTATTGTATTCTTCTTCTTGACTTTGGAAAAGGTAGCAACTGGGAAACTAGGATACCAGTTTTGTCTATGTTCTTGATGAATTGAGACGTGCGACTTCTGGCTAAGAAATTAGGATATCAGTCTGTCTCTATTCTTGGTGAATTGAGACTAGAGCTTTTTGTTGGGAAACAAGGATACCAGCTGAGATAATCATTGTGTAAGAATAGATTAGGAAACTAGGATACTAGGAACTCTTGTACACAAAATTATCATAGTGGAGTTGTCCATTAGATTGATTATTCAATTTGGACGTTGTGGTTTTTTACCCAATTGGGTTTTTCACGTTAAAATTGATTGTGTTTTCTTTTTCTCTTATCTCCATATTATTGCTTTGAGTTTGATTTTAAATTATTAATTATTTTATAAAACTCAATTCATCCCCTCTCTTGAGTTCATCTGGGACCAATACAATATTCATATGTTATAAAAGTTTTAATAGCAGACTTTTATAATTAAAAAAGTTCTTAATTGACTTAAATTGACCATCCATAGTTTAAATAATTAAATCATGACACTTAGCTAACTGTTTAGGACCTTGTATTTAGACATTTGAGTTATGGTTCCTACTTTAAAACTTTAAGTAGCAGAAATCAAAATAATGGAAATTTGATTAGAACCAAGGTACTGACAGTATGTTGCTTTGAAATAAGAATTGATTTATGGTAGGAGTTGACAGATTATTAAGTTGTCTTTTTGTTAAAAGATGTTCTTTATGAGAAGCATTTAGAAACACCTTTTTATATTTGTATAAAATATCAATTAATTTTTGTGCTAACGGGGTTGGGTTTAAATTTTTAGAGTTGTTTGGTTTGACTTTAAATACTGCTAATATTGGGTCTCCAAGTGTTGAAACTACAAGTGCTGTAACTTCTTAATGTATTACTTTCAGGTATATTGTTTTTTGTTTCACCTTTTTTTTCATATTTTGTTTACCATGTTTATAATATTAATGAATCATATTTTGTTTATTTGTTTGTTTCAGCAAATCTGGTTGCAACAAAATTGGTTATAACAAAGCTTGGTTTGTAAGAAACAGTTGTGATTCAGACTATTAAAGTAAATTTTGTTCAAAAATCTTTTGTTTTAATTTATATTATAAGTCTATTTTAGAATATTATGTTGATGGTATTAAATGAATCAATTTTACTACTTTCATACATTTGATAATATTGTGTTAATTGTATGGGATATTTGAAAGAATCGTGATATAAAATAGTAGTTCTAAAAAAATTAAATGGGTAACCCGGTGATCTGAATCGAATCGAACCGTTCATGAATGGGTTGGGTTGGGTTGGGTTTCAAATTTTTTTTCTTAAAATCGAACCGATCAAATTTGATTAGGTTGGGTCCTAAATTTGGCCAAAACCAATCTGAATCGACCCGCTAACACCCCTAGGCTTCAATAAAGAATGGGATTTTGATTTTGAAGGAATTAGAGAGAAATGGGGTTGCTAAAGGATGGGTTTTCAGCCCCAAAAGTCAGTTCTTTGCCTTGGTTAGATTGTACCCAAAATCGTGAGGCAGGAGTGTTCCGTGAAGCTTCGGAAGGGGGCCTGGTGGTGGTTGGCAGGGCAGAAGTAGGTGGAGTCAAGGAGGTAGACAATGCATGGGCAGGTGACTATGTAGAGGGTGAGGTCGAAGACGAGGACAGTGGAGCAGGTGAGGATGGTGAGGAGGTTGTACTGAAGGTAGAGCCAAAGGTGGCAGAGGTCGATGGTCTTAGAGACCTGAATTAGCCTGACGAGGATCAAAGGGACCATGAATAGGGTAACGAGGTTGGGGATCAAGTAGTGGTAACCTAATTTCACGCACTGGAGGAAATCTGGAAGCACCATTCTGCTTTTCTGTTGGATATGAACTCCCACCACGACTTCTTCTTCTCCATTAGTAGCAATGTCTTCTTCGTGGAGGAATGTGAATGTGATTTTTACATTTTCTGTTGGTACTGAGAGGAGAGCAACAAAACCAAACAAATGTAGCTCCTCTGCTCGCATAGGTGTTCATGCAAGTAATCTCTCTTTTCTTTTTTGGGATTTTAATAAACAAGGGTGACGTCGTGGTTTGGTTGATGGTGGTGGCACAGCAAGATGGTGGTGGTTTCTATTGGAGAAGGAGAAGAAGGGGGAGAAAGGGAAGAAGGAGAAGGGAAAGAAGGTGATTACGTAACAATGAGATGTTAGTGATTAGGATTGATGATGTGGTACTCTGTCTGTTACATCATCACTTAAAGGAGGGGGATTAACGACAGATACTAAGTTAAAACATAATTTTTTCAGGTACTTAGTTGAACAAAATGAATGTTAGGTAGCAATATGAAAACGACTTATTTTCCAGGTATGAAAAACTTAATTAAGCCTTTTTTTTTAATTATTCTTTGCATGACTCTAATTAGAATTGCTTTTGAAGTTGTTTTAGAAAATTGTTACATGGGATGGTCGTCCACTAACGAATAAATTAATTAATCAACGATACATGTCTAATTTATGATCTAACACTTTGAAATCTTTTTATGATCTAACAATCACAACAAAGTAGTTGATGACTTAAATATATATTAGGTCAATAATCTTTTTATTTTAATATGATACTAGTAACCACGGTTCCTACAATCACTTCAAAGCATTGAGATCACTTTGAAAATGAAGTAGCAAAAACAAATATTTGCACAGTGAAATATGTAGAACAAACTGTTAGAGAGACTAAAAACACTAGACTATAGACAACAATACATCGGGCCTAAGGGAGGAAGAGACCAATCTCAGCAGGCCCAAGAGAATAATCAATAAACCTGTGCATTTTAGAGAATAGGAATATAAGTTTGTTACTAGTTTGTTATTAGATTCTAAGTTTGTTAGTACGAATAGACCATGAGCTGTCATGGTTGTTATTTTTGTTCATTTCCTAAGATTCCTTCATTGTAATGACATAGGACCAATACAAGTATTGGGTAACCCCCACAAGATCGAGGATTGACGTCACTTCAATCGCCCTAAACTTGTTACCAATTCCCTCCCGCAACCCCCACAACCAATGGCATACCCCCATTTTCCAAATCATCCCATGTTCTCCCTTCTCCGACAGCACCACGCCCCCATTGCCGCCGTTTATCTCCAAAAGAAATAGTAGACCGTCATGAAAGGGTTTGTGCTATAACTGCGATGAGAAGTTCATCCGCAATCATCGCTGCAAGGCCCACTTCTTCCTATTCATTGCAGAGGATGAGGACCCCATTTCCGAGGATGGCTCTTCCACGGACCCCAGCCTTGAACCACTCCCTCAATAGATCAGTTTCAATGTCTTGTTCGACCACCCTACTTATGAAGCTCTCCGTTTGCAGGGTTCTCTCAATCATCACCCTGTTACAATCCTCACCGATGGCAGTAACACCCATAATTTCTTCTAGACCCGGGTCGCTAAGTTTTTGGGTCTTCCTTCACAGCCTACTACGATTCTGCTTGTTATGGTGGGTGTTCTGGAGTTACAATTGGGCCTATGTTAAGGCCCAATTAGTTACGATATGATTCAACGAATGTGGACTGAGACTCAGTCCACTCAGGTAGTTACTAACGTGCAGGTGGAAGCCGGAAATATAGGAAACCACTCGTGCACGATGCAGTTAGCCAACGGTCAGGTACTATGCCTATAAATACATAATGCTCGTTGGTGAAAGGTACACATTCACTCTAGCTCTCTCTTTCAATTACACTGAGCACACACCCCACTCCCAATTTCGTGTATCTCAGTGATCTCCTGCTTCAAGGTATCATCCCCTATTGATATCCTTGGATTTACCGAGTTAAAGTGATCAAACAGCAATCATATAGCACTTTGTGCTACACATTTGTGTTCTACAAATCATACAGAACAGTGGGCAACGACACCGTCATTGATTTCCTGCACCTTTTCCCTTATGTTCCTCTTTTGATTCAAGGGCACCAATTTGTGGCGGACCTCCACATCCTTCCTATCAGCAGAGCATATATAGTCTTGGGCGTCCAGTGGCTTAAGGAACTGGGCCTAATCATGACAGACTATAAGGCCTCACCATGTCTTTTATTCGGGACGGCACCCCCGTTGAACTCCTTCCCACCCCCCCTCACCACCCTTAGATATCTCGGCCCAATAGATTAAGCGTATGGTCCAGACCATGCTGCCTCAGCCTTCTTTCACATTCAGCTGCTTCCTTCACCCAAGCCCTAGGTTACCCCCTGAAATTCCCGACCACCTTGACCCTCGCCTCTCCTCCTTGTTGCACACATTTTACCATCTGTTTACTACCCCCAAGGGCCTTCCACCTAACCATTCTACTAACCACCAAATTCACCTCCACCCCAATGCTTCCCCAAACAATGTTCGCCTTTATCGGTACCCGCATTTTCAGAAATGTGAAATTGAACGTCTAGTTGATGAACGCTCAGAGTCCTTATTCTTCTTCGTCGCTTTTGGTGAAGAAGAAAGATGGTACCTGGCTGTGTTGTGTAGATTTCTATGCCCTAAACACATTAACGGTCCGTAACAAATTCCCCATTCCAACCATTGACGAATCACTCGATGAATTGGGGGTGCTTCATGGTTTTCCAAGCTCGACTAGAGTCAAGGGTTTCATCAGATTCGAATGTATACTGGTGATATACCCAAGACAACTTTTCACACTCACCACAACCACTACAAATCAAGGTGATGCCGTTTGGGCTTTGTAACGCCCAATCCACGTTTCAGGCCACCATGACACGACATTAGCATCATTTCACCATCTGTTCATGGTTGTTTTCTTCGACGACATCCTAGTTTACAGTCGTTCCTTGGCAGAGCATCACATGACTAGGGTCTTCACTTGCCTTCAAGAGAATGAATTCTATTTATGGGTTTCCAAATGTATCATTGGACAACGTCATCCGGAGTACCTTGGTCACATTATTTCTCAGTCTGGAGTCGAATCGGAACCATCCAAAACTAAAGCAATGACTTATTGGCCTTCCCTTTCTTTTATTCGAGCTTTTCGCGGGTTATTGGGAATGACAAGATTTTACCGCAAGTTCATCAAAGGATATGTTGCCATTGAACACCTTCTTAACCAAATACTTTAGAGGGGTTCCTTTCGGTGGTCGCCAAATGCTCAGCAGGCCCTTGATTCCTTGAAGGTCATGACTGAGGCCTTTGTTTTGCCCTCCCGAATTTTGACTTACCATTTGTCTTGGAAATGGACGCTTCGGGAGTCGCTAGAGGTGTTGTCTTAATGCAATCCAATCACCCCATAGCCTTTTTTAGCAAGAACTTTTGCCCGCGTCTAGCATGTGCTTCCACTTATATACGTGAGCTCCATGCTCTCACTTCTGTTGTGAAAAGATGGCGACAACATTTACTGGGTCATCCCTTCACCATCCTCATGAACCATAAAAGCCTCAAGGATCACATGACATTGATCATCCAAATTTATGAGCAGCAAGTTTATCAATCGAGACTTATGGAATACGACAATTCAATCCAATATCGGACGTCATAATGTGGTTGTCGATGCCTTTTCTCGTCCTACTCCCAAAATGGATAGCCAGTGCTTGGTACTTTCCATGCCCTATTTCACCTTTTTGGACAAGCTTCGAGGCAGTCTAACTTCTAGTGAGGCATTCCAAACTTTAGTTCACAATATTAACGAGCGACCTTTGGAATTTTGAGATTACCACGTTCACCAAGAACTTGTCATTTTCAAGAGCCACATATAGATCAACCCTACCACACCATTCCAGACCGCCCTATTACAGGAATTTCATCAAACACCTATTGCGGGCCGTATGGGTATTGCCAAAACCCTTGCTCGATTGCAAGAAAAATTCTTTTGGAAGGGAATGCAAGCTGATGTTAAGAATTTCGTTGAACAATGTGTCATTTATCAGTCTATGACATATGAAACAAAGAAACCAGTAGGTCTGCTTCAACCAATATTACCCGTTTCCACTGCTGCTTGGGAAGTCCTTGTTGAAAATTTTCAAGAGGAAAATAAAAACAATATTTACTTAGAGAGAACAAAAATATATATTGAAGGAGAAGATGAAGATATGATGAAAAATAATTGAAGGGGTTACATTTATTCATCAGCAACAATTACATTTATAATATTCAAATGAAACAGAAAAACTATTTGTTACCAAGATTTCATCAATATTGGATAACAACCTAACAACCTAACTTGATCCTAAAATATAGGAACAACTTATTGACTAAAACAATAACTGAAATACTAAAAAATAAAAAACAATTGCAATCCAAAAAGCAAATAACTATCGCTCCTCCTTGCTTTAGGATCTGCAAACTCTAATCTAAATTTGCTAACAGAAGTGATTTTGTAAACAAACCTACTAGTTGATCTTAGAATCTGAATTTGCTTGCGACTTTGATTTTCTACTAATTTTTTTGAACTTCCAAAACGCTCTATAATATCGATTATCTGCTAATGAAGGAGTTTTTTTAGATCCAGATATATCTGTGTGGACTAACTGCATCTTAAGAATGGCTCCTTTTGTTATCCTCATAAATGGCTTCTTTTTTTGCTTTCCTAATAGACAAGCCTTGCATGTTGGTATGTGGTCATCAAGTTCTGGAAAATCAACTGTCATTCTCTTGGAATTCAATTGCAACAACCCTTGGTGGTGATAATGCCCGAGCCTTTTGTGCCAAACTTTTGTGATGTTTTCTTTGATTGGAAAAACAGCTTGCTCTTCCTCCAACGGATATAGAGCAAAACTTTTCCCTTTCATTTTTACTTTAAAGATATCTTGATTAGCTGCATATCTAATCAGGCAAAAATTATCATCAAAAGTAACTTTGAAGCCTCTTTCAATCAATTGGCCAACACTCAACAGATTTTGTTGAAATTCGGGTACAAAAAGGACATTAGGAATAAACTTTGTACCTGAGCTACTTGTTATTGCAACAGTCCCCTTTCCTTTGACTGAAATATAATCACCATTGCCTATTTTGACTTTGGTGATATTGGTTGGCTTTAAATCTTTGAAAAGCTCCATGTCATTGGTTATATGATTTGTGCAACCACTGCCAATCAGCCAACTCTTACTCTCTTCGCTGCTTGCAAAACACCTGGCCACAAAGAGTTGATCCTCCTCCTCCTCCTCTTGATCAACGACCTTAGCTTCTTCTTCTTGATGCTGATTTTTGCTCTTGCATATGATTGCTTCATGCCCCATTTGATTGCACTTGATGCATTTAGCATTAGGTCTTTGCCAACATCTGAATGGAGGGTGACCCATTTTGCCACAATGCTGACAAGGTGGGTAACTTTTCTTTTCACCCTTTCCTTTGTTGTAATCAGTTGCACTGCTCTGACTGTTGCTTGGATGATTCTTCTTATAGTTTTTAGCTTGTTGGCTCTTGGCTAGAAGAGCACCTTCAACAACATGATCTTCCCTCATCAATCTTCTCTGCTCTTGGGCTTGGAGGATATGTAGCACTTCTGCAAAAGTAATTTTAAATAGATCTTTTGTGTTCTCCAACGAATCAATAGATGCTTTGTACCTCACTGACACTGTTACCAGAATTTTCTCAACAATTCTGGAATCTGCAAAATTACCGCCCAATAACTTTATCTTGTTGGCAATGTCCAACAATTTGTCTGAGTATTCCTTGATTGTGTCAGCCGCTTTCATCCTTTGAAGCTCAAATTCCCTCATTAAGTTAAGCACCTGCATGCTTCTAATTCTTTCATCTCCAGTATATTCCACCTTTAGATAGTCCCAAATCGTTTTTGCTGATTTGAGAGTCATGATCCTAGTAAAGATGGTTGTAGAGATACCAGCAAAAAGGCATGATTTTGCCTTTGCTTTTCGGCTTTTTTTCTCCTTATGATTCTTGATCTAGGCCATTGTGGGATTGTTCGGTAGTGGAAGGACTTCATAATCCTCTTCTACAGGTTCCCAAAGATCCAAAGCCTCTAGGTAAGCCTCCATTTTGACGGTCCAAAGATCATAGTTTTCCCCATTGAAAACTGGAAGAGCTACTTGGAAAAAACTTGTTTCAGAATCCATTTTCACAGGTCCGTAAGAAATAAGCTCTTGATACCAATTGTTGAAAATTTTCAAGAGGAAGATAAAAACAATATTTACTTGGAGAGAACAAAAATATATATTGAAGGAGAAGATGAAGATATGATGAAAAATAATTGAAGGGGTTACATTTATTCATCAGCAACAATTACATTTATAATATTCAAATGAAACAGAAAAATTATTTGTTACCAAGATTTCATCAACATTGGATAACAACCTAACAACCTAACTTGATACTAAAATATAGAAACAACTTATTGACTAAAACAATAACTGAAATACTAAAAAATAAAAAACAATTGCAATCAAAAAGTAAATAACTAACAGTCATTTCCCTCGACTTCATTATAGGTCTTCCTTTGTCCAATGGCAATACCGTTATTCTTCTTGTTGTTGATCGTTTTTCTAAAGCAGCCTATTTCGGAGGTCTTCCAAGGCATTTCATTGCTTTTAAGGTTGCTCAGCTATTCCTTGAACTTTTTTGCAAACATCAAGGAGTGCCCCGTGGCCTGGTCTCTAATCGCGACCCCATCTTCATCAGCAAATTTTGGCATGAATTTTTCAAACTTAGTGACACCCAACTCTGTATGAACACTGCATATCATCCTGAAACTAACGGACAAACTGAAGTCCTCAATCGTACATTGGAACAATACCTTCGTGCTTTTGTGCATTCCAATCCATCTAAATGTGGGAAGTTTTTAGCATTAGCGGAATGGTCTTACAATACCACCGTACATTCTGCCAAGGGGCAGTCACCTTATCAAATTGTTTACGACAAACCTCCTTCATCAATTCCCCATTATCTACTTGAATCTTCCCCTATTGAGGCTGTTGATCAATTGCTTTTGAAGTGACAGGTTATTTTGCAAGCTCTTCACAGAAAGCTACTCAAAGCTCAGGCTGCCATGAAGTTGCAAGCTGACAAGTAGCGCAGGGACATGTCTTATAGTATTGGAGATTGGGTTTATGTCTGTTTGCACCCTACCGTCAATCATCATATACCAAACTCACGAAACAATTTTATGGCCCTTATCAAATAATTGAGCGAATTGGCATTGTTGCTTACAAACTGGCATTGCCTCCTCATTCCAAAATTCACCCATGCAGTATTCCATTGTGTTTTACTCAAACCACACAGAGGTCCCCCTCCAGTTCAACCTGAAGTATTTCCTTCCATATTCCATGACCATCATCCCCTGATTCAACCTCTCACTGTTCTGCAATCTAAATGGGACCAGGATTCTTCTCCTCCCATTCATTGGGTGCTGGTATAGTGGTTAGGCCTTTCTCCTGAAGATGCCACTTGGGAATGGTGGGATGACCTTTATCGAACATTTCACCATAAGGACAAGGTGATTCTCCCAGGGGATGGTAGTGTTGGTGAGACTAACAACACTTAGACTACAGACAGCAACACATCGAGTCTAAGGGAGGAAGAGACCAATCTCAGCTAGTTTGCTATTAAATTCTAAGTTTGTTAGTATGGATAGACCATGAGCAGTCATGACCGTTATTATTCCCTCATTGTACTAAGAAAGTATATATATTGAATGGATACACGTATTGAGTACCCTGGCTATATATATATATTGAATGGATGAATAAAATAGACAGATAAGAATTTCAGTACCTATTTTTTAGGAGGTCCCTTGTCCTCGAATTCAAGTTAACCAGCCTGATCCTAACACAAATCCTGTGATAAGATTTAATCATCACTTGCTTTCAAAAGATACCAAATACAGGTATTTATCTATTTCATTAATTAATTGCCTCACTCGTGAATCGTGATCACATGCTACGGTCCGGTAACAGCCACCAAATGAATTGAAGTCTAGTTTTGTAACAATTGTTGTCGTTGTTGTACATTTGTATGTGCCATTAAAAAGTTAAAAAATTATACGTGATGCAGCAGATCGAGAAAAGGATTTTTGAAGTATAATAAAACATGTTGCACTTACTTAGGCATTTATCTATTTCATTAATTAATTGCCTCACTCGTGATCACATGCTACGGTCCAGTAATACCACTGAAAACGTTGAATTGAAGTCTAGTTTTGTAACAATTGTTGCCGGTGTTGTACAATTGTATGTTCCATTAGAAGGTTAAAAAATTATACGTGATGCAGCAGTAAAGGATTTTTGAAGTATGATAAAACATGTTGCACTTACTTATGAATTTATCTATTTCATTAATTAATTGCCTCACTCGTGATCACATGCTACGGTCTGGTAACAGCCACCAAATACGTTGAATTGAATTCTAGTTTTGTAACAATTGTTGTCGTTGTTGTACATTTGTATGTAACATTAGAAAGTTAAAAAATTATACGTGATGCAGATTTTTGAAGTATGATAAAAACATGTTGCACTTACTTATACTAATTAATTCAACTTTTGTAATAATTTTTGTCGTTGTTATACATTTTCTTATGTCATTGGAAAGTTAACAATTAAAAGTTATGTAGCTGAGATAAGGATTTTTGGCGTGTAATAAAACATGTTGCCCTTAATTAAATGTTAGTTTGATCTATCTCGATCTCGTATTGGTTTTTCCAATTATTTCTTTATATAAATAATCCAGTAATGATATATAAATATTTTATTATTTTAAACACTTTATTAATATTTTTTATTTTTTAATTTCTCTTCTTATTACATCATAAACTCTATCATAACTTTTTTTTTTTCTGTTTTTCCTTCTCTCATTAGATGTTGGATAACATTGTGAGTATCCATCAAACATTTTTTGTAATTAATTTGCTAGAAACAGAAAATTATGATCCACCAATCACAAGTAGCTGATGACTTTAATATATATTAAGTCAAAATTATTTTTATTCTAATATACTAAGAAAAAAGAGACACTACGTGTCTCATTGTCTCTATATGTATTTTTAAAAAATTAAAATAAGAGATAATGGGGATTATATAATAATAGTCAATTTTTGAAGGTAGTCATATGAATAAAATAGTGAAAGACAAAATTGGCTCACAAATATAAGAGTAATAATATCGGTTGAGTCTAGTGGAATCGACCTTTCGGTCCACCATAAATTTGGTGAGGTAAAGTCTTCAACCCCAACCCATTTGACTTGTCCAGCCTAACTTGTCAACTCGTCGAGCTACAACATATCCTTAAAATTTGTTTTTCCTTTTGTATAAGACTCATTTTAAATTTTTTTTATTAATTATTTTTTAATTAAAATATCCTTAATTACATTATAATTTTTATATTCATAAATAATAAGTAAATTAATGAAATGGATAGCTAGCCAGACACTAGTTAATTAGGTGATCAAAAGGAGTGAGATAATGAGTTTCAATAATTTTAAGAGTAATTTTATTAAAAATAAAAAATAATTAATAAATTTAATATTATTATTTAAATTAACTATTTTTTAATTTCTATGAATTAGTTAAATGAATTTTATATATAAGGATAAGGTAATCCATAATATTACAAGAAATATAATTGACATAAAAGTTATCTTATTCGCTTT
>PYAF01005920.1:582481-594575 GCA_007407185.1 Glycine tomentella
AAAACTGTAGTTAGAATTGAATACATACAATTGATATAACATCAATCATCATAATATTGAATTAGAAGTGTATCAATTATTATAATATTTTTTAATAAAAAAAATATATACTTTTCCAACGACCTGGTTCTAGTCAATTTTATCTAGTTTGCCTGGTTTGAACTTTGAACAGCTCTTTGCAAGATTGGTTTTCATGATTAAGTGACTGACTAATTTGGTATGGTTCTGACAATATTGTTCAATAGAGTTTTTTGATATTTGGAATCGTAATACAACTTTTGAATTTTGTAACAATTTGTGATTTTTTGTTGAATTAAGGAAAGGATACCGGGTTGAGATATCAGACGAACAACTAGGTTGAGATATCAGAAATTTCACTATAACATTTACATTTTTTTTTCTCGTTTCATTGATACTAATGTTTAGTTTTATGGTTCAGCAATGGCTTCCAACCAAGAAGCAAGAATACCTTTGAGATATTGGGTGGACAATGAACAAAAGCGTGTAGTTATGGCAGAAGCAAGTGGAGACTTTGTAGATGTTCTCTTTAGTTTCCTGACCCTTCCATTGGGAACTATCATCCGGCTTGGGAACCAATTTGACCAACCGGTACAGATTGGTAGCATCAACAATCTGTACGAGAGTGTGCAAAATTTGAGCCCTGATGTTTTCTGGAACAACATCTGCCAGAAAATGTTGCTGTCTCCACGCAACCCGTTAGAAGCCTCTTACCAGAGACTAAAAGTGAAGGTGGATGATACAGAGCCCACAAAGTATTTCATGTGTCACAGCTGTTCAAAAGGAAGTGATTTGTTGCTGAGTACTTTTGATGGGGCAAGGTGTTCCTGTAGAAAATGGATGCAAAAGAAAATGGAGCTGCTGGAAGAGTCCAAGGACGAGACTGCTGGGTTCGACGGTGTTTTCGTTAAAGGGGATGCCATGTTCTTGATCTTTGATGACTTGACAGTGCTCCGAAGCTCTCCAAGTTACTCCCTTTAAACATCCCTCCTATTTGAACACACAGACTTCAGCAAGATGGAAGAAATGTCTCAAGACGTTGGCCCGACGGAGGTATTATTGCTTTATATTCATTTGGTTGAAAGGAGGGGAAGGGAGTGGTAGAAAAAATAAATTCCACCAGATAATATTGTTAGGCCGGGAAAAGTTAGGGAACTGGGATTTTGCCTTGTGTTTCTCTTCAATCCTCCAAATTTCTAAATCAAATAAGACATTTTCTTCAATTAGTATGATAGAATCTCGCACTTAAAAGCTTTAGCATGGATATGTACTGGGAAACAAATAGTAGTTGTAAGATTATGCCAATTAAAAAAATACATTTTAAGGGATAAAAATGATTATTTTGTGGCAGAAAGTTCAGATGCATTGGATTCAAAACATTTTTGTGACTTGCACATATGACTTATGTATGTATGTATGTAAAGTTGTAGATTTGCAAGACCTTTCCTTTACAGAATACTTTGGCACTTGTATGAAATTTCCTTGTTTGATGAATTAAAACTTGCTTTGTTCTTACTTTTTTTTTTCTTCCTTTTTCAGATATTTAGCATATTAAAGCACGCATTAACCTCCAAGTTTTCACTAAGTGATGTATTCATTCCAAACGGAACAAAAATTGAGCCATCTTACTCTTTCTCACCCGATTCTGGCCCGAGTCATTGGAAAGGTTCTGCAGAAATCAAGCTAATGGTGAGCAAATCAAAGAACAAGGTTCTGTTTGCTGAAGCAGATGGAGATTTTGTTGATTTTCTAGTCAGCTTTCTCACAACACCTCTTGGATCTATTCTGAACCTTATGAATGGCAAATCATCGTTGGGAAGCATTGATAACTTGTACGCGAGTGTGAAGAATCTAAATCCATCATGGTTCATAGGGTCATCAAACAAATCCTTACTGAATCCAAGGGTCGCTCCTCAATTTGGTTGTGGGAGCAATCCACTAAATGCTTCACAAGAAGACACTCCTACGTATTGGTGTGGCACTGTGGTAGTGAAAGATAATAATGAGGGGCGTACAATGATTTCAAAGAAAAAAGATATGTTACAATATCCAGCAAAACTGAAACTTTATGACCCAAGATGTTCTGATGGAGCAAGAGAAGCTGCTGTGGGATTTATGAAGAGGCCGTGTCTATTTGTTGTGAGCGATGATCTGAAAGTGAGGCAATTGACAACCACTTCTAGCATTCAGTATCTGCAAGAGCTTGGGAATGTCCAGTTTGATGATTTGGAGGAACATATGGTGGAAATCAGGAAGTCACATGAGGTAATCATATTCGCAATCCACTCTTGACAACTTGCTCTTTCGCACCGCCACGATATTTGTTTTAAGAAAATTTGATTCATATGAATAGATTTAGTCTGCATTTGTCTTAATTTGGTCAATATTTCTTCCATGTTACTCTCTAGCCTTTTCAATTTAGAAGTGATGCTCATTATTGTCCCTATTTTGGTCAGGCACTGAACCTGTTGAGGGCGTCTTTGACATCTAAAAAAATTGGTTTGACACGGAGCCTATTGAAGTGGAAATGCCAAAGATGCATTCCATTTTGGGATTCCATTTTGGGGTGTGTTGGGATGGAAGAAAAAGAGACATAGAAAGAAAAAAGAAAAAACAAGAGGGAGAAATTGAGAGGTAGTTAGTGCTATGACGAGGGGAAAAAAAAAAAAAAGAAGAATGTCTAGCCGAGGCAGAAAAGTTATGAAAGAAATGGTATAAGTTTTTTTTTATTTAAAAAAAAGGGTATATGTTAATTAAAGTCTAAAATTTATGGGTGATAACTGATAAGGGATGATGCAGAGCAATCCTGCAATATCATGGTGTGTGGAATAGTTATGTTTAAGTAAATTAGATGATCATGTAATACTTAATTCTCTTGTTCTATGAAAGTCTATAGAATGTTGGATTGTTGGTTCATAAATGTAAATTGTTATTAAGGTATGAGAAATTGATTCCCAAATGTTAAGGTAAACGCAAAATTCTCCTTAAGTTTAAAGAAAAATTTTATAGAACAATTATAAATCCGACAATGTTATATGGAGTAGAGTGTTGACCATCACATAGTTAGACGAAAGATATCTGAAACATGACTTGATGGAGTGAGATATAGATTGGCGGACGATATTTCTTAGGACGGAGTGGAAAAAAGCTATAAGTTTGGTGGAGGGTTAAACCTATTAGTAATTTTTATGTTCCAATTGTTCTTTTGTTTTTGACTCTTTTCCTCTTTTTTTCTCCTTCTTCTTTTCACCCTTCCTTTATTTTAGCTTTTTTCTTATATCATACATATCTATTAGAATAATTATACAAGTAAATTAGACTTTAAGCAAGTACAATATTTTTATTATAAAAGTATAATATTTTATTAATGTAATATTTATATAAACGATTTCACCAAAAAAAAATTATATAGATATTAAATAGTGATATTTATTATATTTTTAAAATAATATAATTTAATAATGTTATTAATATACTTTTTTTGAAACACATATAATATATTTATTAAATTTAACAAACACACACAATTCACAGGACAAAAAACAATTACATTTTAAATATGGAGGACAAAAATAATATAGCAATTTTGAGAGTAAAAACATATTGAAGCCTTATATTTATATTTTTTTACTTAAATAGTTACTAAAAATTATCTTTAATTAATTATATTTTTCATAAATTAGTATAAATTGTTATAACTTAACAAATATATATATATATAATATAAATATGAGTAATGTCATAAATTTATAAATAAAAATATATGTGTGTATGTATAAATTCTATTTTGATTGATGTTTAAAATCAAATATGAAACCGAATCCAACTTAATAGAAAGAATGAGTTTTTGAATAGTTAATTTTTTTTTCAATTTTTATTGGGTTGGATCTACGTGTGGACAGCGGGCACCCATACTTTAACTTTTGTATCGGCACATTCAAATTGAGTAAGTACAGATTTACCAGAAGATAGATTAATATTTGACAAATTTTAATATAAAAATATACATATTTCATTTAAAAATAAGAAACATTTCTATAATCTTGTCAATACTAAAGCAAATATAATAAAGAAAAAAAAAGCAAATAAATAGATACAGGTTTTAAGAATTAAGATGTCATTTTAGGGATTAGAATGTCTAAAGTGGATCAATAAATTATAATGTTGAATAGGAATAAAAAAATTATTTAACTTCCGATCAAATACAAACAGTTGTTAACAAATTATGGATTTACTATCAAGGAGGTCCTCTAGCTCAATTGAGCAGTGATCATGAATTATTATAAACCTTCTGATACTAATTCGATTCCTATGAATTAAAAAAAATGGATTTACTAACACCTATCAAGGCGCGAGAATTGGTGCCAGGATGTTATGAGCTCACGCTAATGGCATGAGAATCCGCGCGAGTAGAGTGAGCGACATGGGTTTTCAGAATTTAATTTACTATTGCACGAGGATAGGAGTACTTTGGAAGATTTTATACCTTAAGTATAAATAAAGACTTAAAAAGCTAAAAGGGGGACTTCCACACTTGACAAGAACAAAACAACAGCGAAGGAGGCAACCTTGGGGAGTGTTCTTGCTAGGTCAAGAAGATTGAAGAGACAATTCTCTTCTTCTTTTCCTTTTCTATTCTTCATCTAGGCATATCTTGTTTATTGAGGTCAAACATGAATAGATCTGGCTAATTCTCTTCATTGTAGTTAGGATCACAACCTAATGTGAACTCCTTTGTTATTAGATTGAATTCTATTATTCTTTTATGCTAAATTATTTTGCTTTACCTTGTTTTGAATGAAATATATATCTTTATTAGAATTGATCACTTTGATAAAATTTTGAGGGTTAGGGTTCATAATAGGAATATTAGAATTCTAATTTCTAAGGTGAAGCAACAATTGTACATTATCTAGGACTAAGAATGCATGATAGTAGATGAATTGATGCATCTAACCTAATGCTTAATTTAAGAGAGATCACTAAGGAATTAGGGGTTTTACTTGGGTTAAAGTCACTAAGGAATTAGTATTTAACTATTATTCACGTAAAGATGCATTATCTGAATAATTAGGATAATCGAATGTAGTAAGCAATCTAAATAAAGAAGGTGGGATCAAAAGGTGCGTGTGTTCTGACTATAATTTCTCATAATTTTCCTTAGATCCAAATATCTTTGTCTTCGAATTCTTATTAATTCTTAATTTTTATTCTTTAATTTTCCTTACATCAAGATACAAAGCTTGCTTTCATCAACGTTTATTCATCCAATTTAGAGATATAGTTGTGATAATTTTGGTACTTCAATCCTTGTGGGACGATATTCTACTTATCATTTTATTACTTGGAACGATTGATACACTTGTCGAGTACGCAACACTGTCATTAACTTATGTTTATTAACTGTGTAGAATAAACAGGGACCGACGAAACTTGTACATTAGTTGGAACCTAATGACAATCCCCTATACCAGATCACATTGACCATCCCCCAGCTTTTCCTCAGACCCATGCAGGTGTTGTGGAATACTACTTTGTTCAGGGTGTATAATAAGGACTTCCTATTGTACCTAAAGCATGAAGATATTTTTGAAATCATACTTGGTGGTCAATGTCTCAACATCTCCGTTTTACAATTGTGGATTCTGTAAGTCATTTTACATTACTGTCCATTACATAACTAATTGTTTATATTGATGCATAATTTACTTTATTTTAAAAATAATATGCATAATAATGACTTATGTCAGCAATCAGATAATGCGTCTATCTATGGATTCCTTGAGACACAGTCCATATAGAAATCTGGACAATCACAATTTGAATATGAAGACTATATTAAGAAATGAATACAGAGTTCACAGAGACATGTCTACCTTGCAGCGTACTTGAGTGGGTAAGTAAAACTATACAAATCCATTTAAATAATATATGCACTATAATAATTTAATGTTCTCTAATGCAGTGCACATTGGCAACTGGTCGTTATATGTCCTAAGGACAATGTTGTCGTGTGGTCCTGTTTGTTGCACAATAAGCCATATAACTATTTGAAAGGAATTATTAACAAGTAGGTTGTAATTTGTAAGTCATTTACTTTATTATTTCTAACACATCAAAATGTTAATAAGATTATATACATGCATTTTCTCTTAACCAGTGCATTGAAAGTAAGTCATTTAAACAATGATTCACCTTTTCAAAATTACTTTTATTACTATTTACACTAATTTCCATTTAACTTTGAATATGTTATTGAATTTAGTGCGATAAGCAAAAAGGAAGCACTGAGTGTGACTATTATATCATGCATTGGATGTCAACAATAATACAAGGAGACTTCAGGGATAATTGAGACATGGTAATTGTTTACTTCAAAACTAATTTTATTTGTTATACTTGTTTTTATTTATATTTACTAAGTTGTGTTTTATTATGTCATGTAGTATTTTATTGATCAGAGACCATTTGAACCCGAGAGATTGAAGACAAATTGGATTCAGTGGGCTATATTTTATCTTAGAGTTAGAGATGAAACATTAGGTGGTTAAGGCTAGGGATTTTTAAACAATTGTATAAATAGTTTAATTACAATCGCTTATAGTGTATTGACATTATTCTTTGACCATTACAATCCATAGTAACTTCGTATTGTATTGTGAAACTATGCCTGAATTGATATGTTTTTAAATTTGCAGGTTTTGGTAATATTAAAAAAATAGAAAATATATTTAAAAATTAAAAAATCAACATCGATTTTTAGTAAAAATTGATGTTGTTTAATAACAACAACATCGATTTTTACTAAAAATCGACATTGTTACATAATTCAACATCGATTTTTAGTAAAAACCAATGTTGTTGCATGCATATTTTACATTTTTTTGTTTATCTTATTAGACGACATCGGTTTTTGATGAAAATTGATGTTGTACACTTTTATTAATATCAGATGTTAATGTTGATACTTTTAATGTCAGTAGTTTCCACGTTGGTTAAAAATCAATATTGACAATCCAAAAAAATCGATGTTAAAATCCTATTTTCTAGTAGTGGAGACTTATTTTATATATTTTTTATTTATTGTTAAAAAAATTTCGATTAGTTACTGATGGATTATTTGTTTAATAATTTTTACCTTCTGATTATCTATTTGTCTTATAGTGGAATAGTGTTGTACATAGTGATTTACTTTAAAAGGTTACTAGATTTCTTGTTACAAGTGAAAGAGGACAACATTATCCAATCAAAAGAGCTCACTTTCAACACATAATTTTGTATAGCACGCAAATTAAACAAGAACATCCACACTGTGGCAGCCCTTGGAAACTCAATGATCATTGTGGTTGCACTTAATTTGCTTCTCTGTCATTTCCATTCATAATATATAACACCGCATGCCAATAAAAAAAATGGCATTCATTTAATAAATTATCGAATTTTCAGGATCAGTACCACAATTCAGTATAACAGAGTTATAATCGATCCCGTTGTTGGCCTTGGGTAAAGCCAACAATTTTTTTAGAGTTATGTTGAAGACTTTGAAACTCGAAATATAGGTAAAATGAATGGTAAACAAACAGAACAAATATAACTTACAACACACTTTTTTTTATTTTATTAGTGCATAAAACAATACAGTCAAGTACTCTTAATGTTACAAACTTACAGTTCATCACTTCATTTTTGTTCCTAATGGTCGTTTATGACTTATTATAATCACACACATTGCATAATAAATAGAATAGGACATTGTACTTCCCCACTAACTGGGTAGGCCACACGCACAATTCCTTTTTGATTCACACACAAACAAATATAATAAAACTGGGCCACTTTGTTTAATTTTTTTTTTTCCGGTAGGCACTGGGCCACTGAATTTGTTCATCTCCAGCAACTAACTCTCTCTGCCATCACCCTCCTCTAACCATTTTTTTTTTTTTTTTGTGAATCAATCTCATCTAACTGCAGTATTGGAGTCATTGCCTAAACAATTTATAAAAATTATGTTAGTCTACAATATTAAAAGTAATAATAACGACGATGACAAAGAAGGCCAAAGATAGAAAATTTCTGAATTTAATTATAAACACTGCAATTAAACTCTTTTCAAAAGTTAAATTAATCTTGTCACATAACATACTCGTAAAAACTAAATTTCTGACTCGGTGTATTATAACAACAATTATAATAATGTTGAATAGAAAAAATAAAGACATACCCTTGCCAGAAATGCCTATCGGTTTTCCATGGCAGAGTTGAGATCAGTTTCCAATGGGATAACACCTCCGAACAAGAAGTCAAATTTCACTTCTAACAGCTTGTCTGTTTTTACTGTACCTGCACAGAATGTTTCCATCCCGTCGCAATGGATTACTAACAATTCTTTCAAGGATGGGAAACTTAAACTCCCTTTGTAGAACCTTCTCAGCTTTCGTAATCCTTCAAGTTTCAAACAATTGAGCTGCTCAAATATTATCTCATTCTCACGTGATTCATCCTCCTCCTTGGAGACTATCTCTTCAACTGAATCACACCAACTTATCTCCATTCTTTTGAGTTGACCCAAACTTTTGGCTGTTGAGGATGTTAACAAATATAGCAGACTGCTGCAACTTTTTACTTGCAAATATGTCAAATTGGAGAAAGACACTGTGCATGGTACCAAATATATTGAACTGAAACAGCTGATTACTTCCAATGTTTCTAGATTTCTAAGAAAGGGCACAATCCGAGAGTTCTCTGACCCAATTGAAACAAGCTCTGGAAGGGAGTCCGAGCATAACACATTCAGCTGTGATAGGAGTCCAGCCTCATCCATATCAAGACTATCAAAGCAGAAAATCTCCTTGAAGGAACCATCACACACCTCAAGCTTCTCTATATTGGGCACCCGTTGTAGAAATACGTCGTATGCAATAGACAGAGCAAGAACTACTTTTAAGTTGTTTAAGTGGTTTCCCTGGAATTCTCCACGCAAAATCATCTTCAGTTCATGTTCACCGAGTCTCAGGTGCTCTAGATGTGTAAATAGCTTGATCATGTCATACTTTAACTTTGGCAATTCACATAGTGCCAATGACTTCACTTGGGGGAACGTAAGCTCAAGATTAGTTTCTTTTGGATATGCATTCCAAACATTCTCCAGATTAGGCAGCCGCTCTAAAATCAATTTCTTCAGGGCAAAAGGGAGTGGTCCCATAGCTGTCATTTCTGTGTCTTGTGTTAGACATTTCACATCAAATATAATTTTCACAAAATCACAGTTTCGAACTTTCAATGTTTCCAATTTAGGTAATAAAGGAAGTAAATAGAAGGGTAAGACCGCATCTGATAACAAATGGCAGCCGTCCACAATCAAGGTGTCTAAGTTACTGAAGCCCAAGTCTGGGATCTGCAGTGAGTGAAGCCTAAGCCATATCTCTTGGAGTGGGCTACCTTTGAGCTGAATACGTGTAGACTTGAATAACTGCACACGTAAAAGTATAAATAAAAGAGTACTATTATTCTGTACGAAGAAATGCATCACGAATCGCACGAAATAATTAATGTGCTCTCAATTTTTAAAGTTTAATTATTTACACGTATCCTAGATAAAATTATGAAAAGAATTATTTACGATAATTCAGATTTAGAATTTCATTTAATTTTAGTAACATCTAAATTTGTTTCAACGGTTAACTTTCTGTAAAAAATTATAATTTGGCATGTTAAGAGAATCTCAGTTCTAGTATTGATTGTAACAAACGTAAATGCAGTCCAATGATACATTTGCTTGTGGTATAAAGATTATTTTGTAATAATTCCACCGGACCGTTACATTTATTTGCTTTGTATGTCAATCATTAAGATTTAGGCTTGTCCATGCCATGAGAATGCTTCACTTTTGAATTATTTTTTTTTTTTTTTTATCACATAACTGTTAAAGTTAGGCAATTTTCCACTGCGGGTCTAGAGATGGGCAGGCCCCATCCCCATCCCAATACGCTTGCAACTTTTTATGTATATATGTTTTGAAGTTGATTAGTTTAAAATTAAAGTATAAAATCATTATTAAAAAAATTATAGTATAAAGAATAAAACTAACTTTGTATATTGTTATTTTTTAAAAGGTTTGTATGTTATAATAATAATAATAAATAAGATCAGTTAATGCAAAATTATTTAAAATATTTTTTTTAGTACGCTAAACTCACTAATATTTAAATAATTTATTTTTATAAGCTTTACTTATATTACTTAACTTTTATTTATATTAGTAATTAATAATAATATACAATGAATCTAAACTCCTTCAAGTCACTCTAAAAAATGTTTAAATATCTATTTATATTTTAAATATAATTAGTATCTTAATCCTAGAAGATAAATTTTATTTTTATATATTTAAAATTGCTAAAAGATTAAAAATTGATAGTTTCTTTTATTTATAGGATTGATATAAATAAAATTAAATGGTTTACTAATAAAATTTAAATTAAATTAAATAATTGTCAAATAATTTTTACAGTTATTTTGAAGAGTTTAGATTCATTTTATATCAGTATTAATATATATATATATATATAAGTTAAGTAATATTGATAAAGTACATAGAAAATGAAATAAATTATTTAAATATTATGAGTTTAACGTAAAAAATTAAGATGAGCCAAACTAGATTGGCACACAAATGTTGTTTCTCTGATTTTTTTTGGTTTTCCGAAAAAATTGGATGACGCTTAGAATCCAAGATAAATTGGATGAGACCAAACTTAATTTGAAGATGAATCTAACCTAACGGTGTATATTTTGCAGGAGAGGGATGAAGAGAAAAGTATGCTGGAAAGGATCTCTGGATCCTCTGAAAGATTCAGTTATTGAGACGGTGTATTATAACAACATCACATCAATATCAATCATAATGATCTTCAGTCAAAATAATTTAAAACATACCTTTGCCACAAATGCCTCCCGCATGGTAGAGTTCAGGTCAGTTTCCAATTTGATAGCATCTGACCACTCCTTAAGTTGAACTTGAAGCAACTTGTCTGCTTTTAGGGTACCTGGACATAATGTTTCCATCCAGTCGCACATGATTACTGACAGTTCCTCCAAGGATGGGAAACTTAATAAACTTCCTCTGTAGAAGCTTCTGAGGTTTGGTAAATATTTAAGTTTCAAACAATTGAGCTGCTTAAATATTATTTCATTCTCATGTGATTCACCCCCCTCCTTAGAGACTACCTCTTTAATTGAATAACACCAACTTATCTCCATTGTTTTGAGTTGAGCCAAACTTCTTGCTGTTGAGGATGCGAACAAATAAAGCAGGCTGTCGCATCTTTCTACTTGCAAATATGTCAGATTGGAGAAAGACACTGCACATGTTTCCACCAATCCCTCAGAATCTTTGACGGCTAGTTTTTCAAGATTTGCTCCTCTTGGATCTGCATTATCCTCTACAATAATTTCCATCAATTCCTTACAGTCTTTCACACGTAGATCTTCAAGTTTCACAAGATCTTTGGCTACTGATGCGGGAAACACACTTGTAAGACATTTACAATTGTAAACAGATACTTGTTGTAGAAGTTGCATGCTTAGAATTCCATGAGGATCTTCATTCCAGACAATCTCCAGTTTTGGCAGCCCCTCTAAAGTTAATTCCTTGAGGGCAAAAGGGAGGGGAAAGGGGGCTGCTCCCAATCCCATAGTTGTGATTTCTCTTTTCACGTCAAATATGCTTTTCACAAAACGACAATTTCGGACTTTTAATTTTTGCAAATTAGTTAAGAAAGGAAGTAAAAAGAAGGGTAGCACAACATCTGATAAAAATTGGCATCCCTCCACAGTCAAAGAGTTCAAGTTACTGAAGCACCCGTTTGGGATCGGCATTGAGCCAAGCCATATCATTTGTATTGGGCTGTCTCTGAGACTAAGAGATGATTCAGTGCGTGCAAACAGCGAAACCTGTGCATGCAAAATATGACATTATATACGTGTTAATATGTCAGTTACATAGCTCGCGCATGCAAAAAAATAATGAACTTAAAGAAAATAATCATATTTTTATGAAAATGATGATTAATTAATA
>PYAF01005920.1:594675-645939 GCA_007407185.1 Glycine tomentella
TGAGCCAAGCCATATCATTTGTATTGGGCTGTCTCTGAGACTAAGAGATGATTCAGTGCGTGCAAACAGCGAAACCTGTGCATGCAAAATATGACATTATATACGTGTTAATATGTCAGTTACATAGCTCGCGCATGCAAAAAAATAATGAACTTAAAGAAAATAATCATATTTTTATGAAAATGATGATTAATTAATAAAATAGTTAATGTATAAAACTGTTATCAAATTAGTCATATGTATTAATGTTATCAAAATAAAAATTTAATGCAATATTAATATAAAATTATTTAATATGATAAGAAAAATAAAGAAAATGATTATTAAAATTGACCTTTTTTATGTTTTTTCATGAATGACTAAAAATTTATCTTACTTTTTGAAAAAATGTTATAAAATGAACACTCCAATTAAACACATTATAATAAAGAAAGCTATTTATAATATAAATTATAAGATCATAAATTTATTTTATTATTTTTTGATAAACAATATATATAAGTAAAAATGTCAATTTATGCAATATATGTGGATGATAAATTACTCAATTGAAAATTCTTAATTGCTAACATTATTTTAAACGGTCAATAGAAAATTCTTAATAATAAGTAAATACAATAATTATCTTTAAGTTAAGATTATCATATTAATTAATAAATTATTTATTATATTTTAATAACAAACGCCTGAGCACACTAGTTAAATAATGAATATCTACAATTTAGATTTGATTTCATATAAGTGTAATTACAACTGATATAAACAGATTTCATCCCAATATAATTTAAATGTTACTAAAATCCATCTTAGATATCATCTTATATTTTAAATATTAGCTAAATGATGTAATTTAATTATTTTTATCTAATTTGATCCATCATTTTATATCTTTATTTTGTCCCTTAATTGTTTTTGGCAATTTTCAATCCTTCTTTAAAAAGTTTTAGTCCCTATAAACGTGTTTGTCCATTTTTTGTCGTTTATTTTGTTGCTCAAAATTAATCTTAAATATAACATAAACAAAGGATTAAAAATGAGCAAAAGTTCTAGAAATACTAAAAATGTTAATAAAAAATTAATAGATCACAAACAATAAGAATTGAATTTTATTTATTTTGATTAGAAAAAAAGTTGTAAGATTTTGGTTCTTTGAGCTAACATATTTTTAGCTTAAGAAATTTAACATACTTGCTGTTTATGCTTTTTATGCCAAAAACAAGGATTTATAATTTTCATTCATGGCAAGTAATTTTTTTATCTCATGAAAGAAGAAAAATTTATTTTTTTAACGAAAGAAGAAAATTAAGTTAATAAAACTAGGAGAATTTATAATAAATAAAGGCTTAAATATATTTTGATAATTATAAGTTAATATTTTTTATTTTTCATCTCTATAAATTGATTTTTTCTAATTTTAGTTCTTGAAAGGTTGTGTCTTTTCAACTTTGATCCTTGTAAAATATTTTATTTATTTTTAGTTATTTAAGTTTACGTTTTTTTAATTTTGGCTCTTATAAGTGTAAAGGATTATAATGAAAATTTTAGAATCTTAAAGAGACTAAAACTAAAAAATTACAAACTTATAAGGACTAAAAATAAACCAAATATCTTAAAGAGATCAAAATAGAAAAAAATAATAACTTCCAAGAACCAAAAGTATTTAAAAAAAAACAAATAAAACAATATTAACTTAAATGAAAAAAAAAACTATAAACAAATGAAAAAGTACCTTGTCGTTGAAACGTTCTTGTATGGTGGCATTTAAGTCACCTTCCCAATGCCTTTTGGCTTCCTCTTTTTCTTCAACAGAAGCAACTATATATTTTAATTTTGGTGCTCTTGCGCCACCCTCGCTGAATGTATGCATCATTGGACATTCTCTCACAATCAATGTTTCCAATGATGGGAATTCGAATTCACAATTCTTGTAACTGCTAAAACTTGTCAGCTTTTTTAGTCGCTCAAGTTCTATAGTAATCAATTTGCCAAACACGATTTGCTCTTCTTCATTTCCCTTATTGGTCACTATTTCCTCTACCTTTTTACATCCGTTTATCTTCAAGGACTTAAGTTGAACCAAGCTTTTTGCCGTTGAGGATGCCATTAAATTCCTTAATCCAGCACAAAAATGTATTTTCAAATCTGTCAAGTAAGACAATGATACCGAGGGAGGACCCAAATTCCTCAATTCATGGCACGTAAATAAGCTCAAAAGCTCTAGTCTCTCTAGAACTGGTTCTCGTTCAAATCCTATATCCTTTATATCTGACCACCACAAAACCAATTCCTTGAGCTGTAATACAGTTCTCAAACTTGACTCCGACGACTCTAAAAGCAAATCATTTATCTTTGACCACAACAACTCTAGCTTTTCTAGATTTGGCATTCTGTACAGAATCTGACAGAGACGTTCACCATCATTAACATCGTTCAACCTAAGCTCTTTTAAACGGTGCATTCGATGCTTCATAGTGTTGCTCAATAACCAATTCTGTGCTTCGTCAAAGTCAATATCCAAATACTCCAAGTTGGGGAATATCTACAGAAAAATTAAAAAAAAAGTAAAAAGTATTATGAAGAAGGAAGTAACACTCAGGTCCCATCAAGACTGAAAAATGCTCTTAACATTACTTTATAGTAAATTAAATTATAATTAATAAAACATTCCCTTGAATTCTAAATTCTAAATAAAATTATAAGCCCCAATGAGGAATTTGGATTTCGATGGTTTAAACAAAGAGGGATTGGGGGACGACAGAGTTAAATTAATAATCAATTCTAAAAGTTGTATTCATATTATATTATCGGGCTATATCTTTTTTAAGTATTTCCTTCCAATTTATTTGTATGTGACACGTTACAATAACACTTAGCATTTTGTTTTTCCTTTATGTCTCACAATTATCGACTATTCCTTACCTTTTCAGCTGAGAAAACTGCTTCATCTTCTTCCTTGGTGGTTTCTCCGGTTGGGAATATTTTAAGCTTCTTGTGACATTGGTCTATTACCAACTTCTTCAGTTTTGGACACTCTATAGGATGTCTCCCCATGTAAAAATATTGGATACTTGATAGGCAACATAAATTTATGCAGGTTAGTTTAGGAAACGCTAATTGTTCAGTGTTTGTTTCGGATCCATCTTCACAGGCAACAATTTCCACAATTCCATCACACCCTGAGACCCACATGTATTCAAGCTTTGGAATATCTTTGGCCACAGAAGCTGGAAATACATTCCTCAATCTTTCACAACTTTCCACCTTTATACTTTGCAGTTTTTTGAAGTTAAGAATTCCTCCTGGATCCCTGCTCCACACTTGCTTTAACTTTGGGAGTCCGCTTACATCAAGAACCTGCAAATTTGTGTCTATCCCACCAGATGCATCTACTTGCTGAGAATCTTTGATTTCAAAAATCACTTCCACTGACTTACACTCATAAACCTTCAAGTTGTTCAAACTCGCAAACCATCCTTCCATGTGACTTGGAAAAATTTTGTCTAGTTTATTGCAACTATCAATGTTCACAGAAGTGAGACTACAAAGGGAATCAGCACTCAGTTCAGCTTGCCATATGTCTGTTAACTTATCCATTTGGTCGAGGTGGATTTCTTCCAACTTAGGAAAGACACAAACCTGCACTTTGATGCAAACAAGCCATTATTAGGTTATGAGAATTAACGGAAACGTACAAGGAAGAGTGTGATCAAGAACTGTGTACATAACATTCAGTCAGTTACAAAAATTACTTATTTACACCTATACATACCTTGTCTGCACTATTTACTACGGTCCCAAAAATCTTCTCCATCAACGGACACTCACTTACAAATAGTGCTTTCAGTTTCTTCAAACCACTAGCCACAGAAAATGAACATAAATATCTCAAATTATCACAACCTTCCACAACTAATTTTACCAAGTTTTGAAAGCAGAAACATGGCAGTAGTTGGTCACTCCATATCTTATGGATTCTGATTGAGGATAAATTCAAGCTCTCTAAGTTTGGAATTTTAACCTACAAGCAAGCACGTACACAATAAATATAATTACAACAACTGGAAAAAAAAAATTGATGACAAATTAATTAAAATTAAAGGAAAAATATGCAATATCATACCAGTTCACCAAAGAGAGGGGGATCCATGTCACTATGTTTTGTCTGTGGAGGTACAGATCGACCCTCTACTGTGTTATAAAAACTAGTAAATGATGACAATGATTGCAGTGTCAAAGAGTGCAACTTAAGAAACTCAACCTTGTCAGGATTTACTAGAATTTCAACAATCTCCTTTAAAGAACCACATTTAGAAACATCAATTGTTTCAAGACTAGCAAAAAATTTATCCCTGTAAAAGGAGAAGAGATTCTTCAAATGGGTACAACCATTGACCTTGATGGTTTTTAATTTGGCGAATGAGGCAATTGTAACTGGACTGTGACATATCATTTCTATGTTCGTCAGTTTGTAGAGACATAGAGATTCCAAATTGGGAAAAACATCTTGAGAATGAGACAAATCCATTGAGGTGATATATTTGATGCCATCATTATTTGTGATAGATAAGTGTTTTAGATCAGGAAATCCATCCAAATTCAAGTCATCGATAACATTTTTAACGCCATTGAGCTCTCCCAGGAACAAATTTTCCACTCTTTTAAACAACAATTTTATCCCTCTGTGGGAGTGAATTTCAGCGCCATTCTTCTGTTGTAATGCCAAAGATCTGACTGTTTCATACTTATTTGGCATCCGAAAATCTCCAACTAAAAGCATCTTGAAGTCTCCAATCACAATCTTGTAATCATTTAACTTGTCAAAGAACAATTCCTTAGGAAAAACTTCAGCACATGGAATGCTTAAGTCCACCACATGCAATTGATACAAATGCTTTAGTTCCAAAAGAAATGACATTTGACTTTGGTTTCTCTCTCCTTCCACCGACCCTTCGATGAAGCTCTTTCTTACATACAGCTCTTCCAACGTAGTCAACTTTGATATAAGATTAGGTGGAATCCTCTTGACTACTGAACAATTACTGATGTCTAGTAATTGTAGTTTATCCAAGTCCTTTAACTCAGCTGGAAAATTTTCAATTCGAGATCCAGAAAAGCTGAGAATTCTTAATTTTTTCAGCTTCCCTATGATGGATAAGTTGTGATCTAAAGTGCATCGCTCCAAACAAAGCATTTTGAGGTTTGATAGGCACTTAATTGAAGATGGTAAGCTTGATAGATGAAAGCCAGTCAATCTTAACACTCTGAGTTTTCTCATTCTTTTAAAAAAACTATCAGGTATTTTTAAAGATGGATCATCGCTTTCAATTTGGAAAAATTTAAGTTGAGGACAGTTCATAACATTAGGAAGCTCATCAATGATATCACTGTTGCATATAGAAATAGAAGTGCAACTCTGGAGTTCAGGCCAATCATCAAGTTTTCCATTTCTCAAAGTAAATACATTTTGCTCCTTGTGTGCTATAGATAAAGCAGCATCTCGAACCAGATCATGCATATTGAAATGAATACTAGAACTTCCATCCAACACCAAACCTGAGTCTTTCAGCTTTTGGATTTGTGTAGATATTCTGCCCCGAGCTTCCCCAAGCGAGTAGACCCCTTTAAGTATTCCCAAACCAAAGCAATACTTCACCAAGTCCATAATTAGGGGTTGATGACCCATTTGAGCACAAAGAAAGAAAATGGACTTGAGCTCCTCATTTTCTAGACGTTCATAACTCATTTTGACAGAAATCTCCATAGAATTCTGAACTCCCACCAGGTCTTGGTTTTGAAGTTTTTCCCACTCTGAGTCGCTCTTGTCTCTTAATGCCCTTCCAACTGTAACTATTGCCATAGGTAACCCTGCACAGTGCTTCTTCACAATTTCTTGTTTCCACTTGGACATTTCACCCTGTATTCTAACCTCCTTCTGAAACAACCTCAGAGCATCCTCGTCATCTAATTCCTCTACACAGAAAGTTGACTTAACTTCCATTTTATCAGTTAATACATTTTTATCCCTTGAAGTTAGCAAAATTTTGCAGCCCTTACAATCACCAAGAGATTTTTCTTTATTTGCCTCTTTGGGACCCTGTTTAGCATTGCTTGTCTTCTTGCTTAAATCATTATTATCAACATCGTCATCAAGTGGAATCCCTAATTTATTCAAGTCTAATCTGTCCCAAAGGTCATCCAAGATTACAAGGATGCTCTCCTTCTCTTGCTTTAACCTCCTTCGTAGACAATCAGCTCTCACATTCTCGCCTTCCCCTTCCAATCTCAATCCTAACACGTAAGCAATTTCTTCCTGGATTTTTTGTGGATTAGGATTGGCTGTTATTTCTACTTTAACTACCACATCAAACAGCTTCTTGTCTTGAGATTTCTTCGCAATGTCTTTGATTAAAGTGCTCTTACCCACACCACCTGGTCCATGCAGTCCAATCATTCTGACAGTGGAATCTTCAAGTTGCGCCATTACGTCTTTCATTATAGATTTTCTAGAACCAAATTCTACATAGCCTGCATTTGACAAAGTGACATCATTAGATGTTATGTTCTCCCTGTAGGAAACTTCCTTGAACTTGGAGCACTCATCTATTAAGTTCTTGACATCCTCTGTCATCTCCACTGCTAGTTTGCCTAGCCTGTATCTATTCCACAAGTAAGGAAATAAATCATGGAGCAATCGTGTCTTTCTGTGGCCTTCATCGTTCCCAAATTCCTCCACTTCAGTCTTACATTCTTCTACTTTCCGAAACCATTCTGTAACCTGACCTTCAATGTTGTGTAGATTCTTCTCAGCTTCATCACGTAGATGATCTACCCTCTCTTTTGCATGTCCAAGATCCTTAATACTATTGTTTAGTTCATCAACGTTCTTCCCGTAACTGAAGATGTAAGCCACATGCCGAATACCCAGGTCCAACACACAACCAAATACTTTTTCCCCTGCTTTGTTCAAATAATTCATACTTTGTGCTTGATTATCTTGTACTAAGTACGACTAGATCTGCTTCCCAAGAAAACGAAGGTTGAAACAGTCAATAACTATTTAAAAATATGATGATATTTGATCAATAAGAATCACAAGTATCATTGCAACTTTCCAAGTACTCTATAATTAAAAAAAAAAGAGTTTAAAATAATTGTCCTAAAAATAAAGGAATTAAAAGATATTTGCTAATTTTCATTTCTTTTAGCTTTAGAGCTCTTTCTAAACAAAAATTTTTTGGTAGAAAAATTTTTAAGTTAAAACTAATTGTTTATTAGATGTATATATAAAAATAAAAATTGATATAAAATTAATTTAATAAAAAAAACATTTTAAAGATAATAAAAATTCATAAAGAATTAAAAAAATGCATTTAAAACTTTTAATACTCCTAATTTTAAGGAAAATATAAAATCAGAAGAAAACAAACAAAGCACACCCACGATTGGTTGTTGTCTTGTTTTACCCAATTTTGCCCATATAAATATAAGATTTGACTCTTTTAAAATGTGAGAGTTCACTTTAGAGCATAAAATAGTTTGATAATAATTATTAATTAGAGAATTAATAGTTAAATTATAATTTTCTGTACATAATAGTTTTTTCTCTCCTCTATGAGATGACCTAGTTTTTGACTTTTTTTTTACTCCTTGGGAAATTAGTATCACAAAAAAAAGAGAGCATCTTTTCTAATGAGACGAGCCTTTCGAAAATTTATGAGTGGTATGTAGGAAGATAAGGGATGTGGGGCATCTATCTTGGTGGAGGATGACAACGAAGGTTTACTTTTTTTTTTTTTAATAACAACTATTGATTCGGAACTTAATCACACTTAAAAATTTTCATTCATTCTTAAGAATGTACATGTTAATGAATATAAGAAAATAACCAATGATGTAATCCTATATATATATATATATATATATATATATATATATCATTGGTCGTTTTCTTACATACAAGTCAATTTGCGGTCACATAATGAAGGATAGAATGGGGGGATATGTAGACTACTGTAAGGAGTCTCGATCAAGAAAGTGATTCAAAGAACCTTTGTGTTCCAATTTTATTATAATTAATTGGGTATGGAGAGAGTTTTATTAAGGGGATATTGAATTTAGGTAGTGGAATAATATGCTGAATTGTTGGTGAAGCAAAGGAGGAAAGAGAGAATCGACGGTGGCCGATGGCTAAGTAACAAAAGAAATGCTAATAGTAGGAAAACTAAAGTTACCATTAATGGTCAACGTCCAAATGAGGTAAGAGTTATTTTGGAAAATATTTCAAAAGGGAATCATAAAGGACATAGTTCAAATGTAGAATCCTACCAATTAATCGTGATTTAAAATTCAATCCTACAACTAAGGAAAGTGTACTGATGATTACAAAGAAACATAGAGAAGGAGAGATGAGCTTAATATAGTAGACGTACAAAAATATATTGTGGGCTTGGGAGGTATGACTCTGTCACTATAGGTAGGTCGTTGTTCTTCTGCTTCAAACAAAAATCAACATTTTTATTAGCATGACCTAGCTCCCAAGCTTGCTAAAAGCCATCAAAATCATAAGTTGAAACTGTCGAGACTTGTATAATAGGGAGGGGCATAATGGTGGATTGATGATCGATCAACAATGTTGAAGTGAACCCTAGTAAGATAGTGCCAATCCATTTAGGCTACATTTATATCATGATTTTGGTCTATATATTTTATATATTCATGATGCATGTAAACTATTATGTACTAAATTTTATGACATGATAATGTCCTTAGAATAGATGGTTGGTTCAATGGCAAATCAAGTGAGATCTAGAGTTGATTGTAAGATTCATTAAGAATGAAACACTATTATAAAAGTATCTATAGTCAAATATTATTGTTGTAATTGTTGACTAGTACAACAATAATGCATTGGGGCTAGCTATTATGTGAGTAGACTGATGACCATATCTCATAGGCAATGGAAATGAGATATCAAATAAGCACAAAGATATATACATTAGTAGAAATATATATTGAATAAATTCATGTCATAAGGATTCATAATAGTTATATAAATAGAAGTCATTTGACTTAAAATCACTATGATTTCTACATGTAGAAATTGTAGGTTTTAATGCTATCAAACACATATGTAACATGATGATCATAAAAGTACTTCTAGGCCTTCAATGAATCATGTTGAGGATGTGAATGATGTATAGATAATATCTATCCCCCTACATAACATTAGTTATATTTATAGACCTCTTGATAGAGTCAAATGTGTAATATGTTCGGCCACACACAAATAGCCTTATATGAGATATTGAACTCATTTATATTTAGATGTCTACATGAGTACTAATAAATAAAGATTCATATTTGATATATATATATATATATATATATATATATATATTAATATGCTAATTTTTAAATAGTATAGATATATTTTAAAAAACACAAACAAAAAAGAAACAAAATAATAGTCAATTAATACTATAATTTTAAGAGTGAAAAAATATTACTTTTGTAACATATATATAATAATAATCTAAAATCTTAAATTGTAGAATAATAATATTTAAAAAATAAATAAATAAATAAAAAGTTACACATAATGATAAACTAAAAACTTGATAAATATTACGAAAATAAGAAACATTTATCCCCGTGGGTCACACATAGGGTACAAGTCTAGTTTGTATTTAAAAACCTAAAATAATAGTTAAAAAATGGTTAAAGCATTATATTTATTAAAAAAACAAAAACTTTAACGTTATATGAAATTTAGTCTCAACTTAAAAAATTTCACTAATTGGTACAACAATAAAATGAGAGGTTTAATTACTATGCTATAAAAATGTTTAGTTTTTGCTAAGCTTTTTGCTGACATAAGATGTTTTCATAATTAAAAATAAAACAAATTACATTCGTTCTTCCTAAAGTTAATGTTTATTATATTTATATCCCTCCTTAAAATCATATTTCTTTTTTCTCTCTTGAACAGTCACCATTACTAATGGTGTTATTTTTATGTGAAATGTCCTAAGAACCCTTATTACTTTAGTGCAAGTATGCTTTTAGCCCAAGTTCATATCAGGGTTTCGCCTACAAAAACACCATCAACTCACTCCCTCACCTCCCTTGTCGACTTCATCGCCTTTGTCAACCACAACAATTTCATTGTCCTCGCCTTCTCGGACGCCATTTACCATCTCTTTTAGTGTTGTGTCAACCTCACCAACGACTAGTGCTCTTGTTTTGTGTTTCATGCAGTCACTAAGCTCGACAACATCTGTTTGACATCCAACACAATGTAGCTTGATAGCTGTTTTATCAAGTACGAGAATGTCATCTTCATCGGGGATCAAGGACTTGACGACAACACTACTAAAAGAGTCTTTTTTATTATAAAAAAAAGAGTGGAATTGAGTGTAATATATGCTAACCTCATAGAAAATATGAATATAATTTGTGCTTAGAAATAATAATGACAAAATTAATCTTACCTTTAGATAAGTTTCCAACATAAGACGGACAGGGAGCGGTGAGATGACAATAAATTTATATTTTACACCTATTTATCAAATGATATAAGAATGAATGTTAAAATACTACTTGTTAGTATAGAAGTATCTAGAACGTGAAAGTACTTGAATGATTATAATTTCATGAAAAGTCATTGAATTCAACATTATTAATTGAATTTCTATTCACAACTATTTTCTTTTCAAATTTTATATTATTTTTAATTAGTTAATAAATATTTGTGAATACATGTGTACACATACATCAAACTTAAACATATATTAAAGAATTTAATTGAAATATTTTGACATTGTAATTTTTTTATGATATCATCTAGGATCTTCAAATCCTATATAACAAACATAAAATAAAATAAAAAGTCACTAAAAAATTAAAAATTGAACAAAACCTATATTTTTTTTATTTTTTAGAATATTATTTCTAGGTCAATCACATGGTTCGTTTCAGTTTGCGATTGGTGTTGGCAAAATCACACCAAATCATGATTATTTATTTATTTTATAATATTTATTAGTTATGTATAATAATCTATAATACGTATGATAACATATAAAAATTATATTTACACATAAAACATTTGATATAATCAATTAGAATACTTTGATTGAAAATACATTTCTTTAAAAATTTTGTTTAGCAGTCATAGCTATTAATATCAATATTGAAGTTTTGCAACACCCATTAATTTGTTTCATTGCTAAATGCTAAATCAAATCAATATTTTCATACTTTGAAGCAATGGTTTTGGTATTTCTCTCAGAATAAAAACCTTTTGAACTAATCATTAATTACGTCAATGAAGTAAAAAGGCAAGGGCGTCTTGATTATTCTCCAAATAATAGCTCCTTTGTACATTTTATGTAATATCAAACTAATTAAAACTAATTACAGCAGTTTGAGTTTGGCATAGCCACGGAATAGATTTTCCGATAGTTAATTTTTATAATATACACCCACTTACTGGTAGCGTCAATTTTTTTACTTACATACTTACATTAAAATATTTTAAAAAATATATAAAGATAAACTCTCAAATATAAAAAATCATAAAAACTTATTCAAACTAAATCGGGCAAATGATTAATTTGATTTTGTTTAAATTTAATATTATATTCAAATCAAATCAAACTGCATGTAATATATATATTTGGTTCAGTTTACTTTTTAACTAAAATCAAATGAAATTGCACTGTAAACACTTTACTATCATCTAATCGTTAATTATCATGTATGTAATTGAATATTGTTGAATTTTAAAATATTTATTTAGAAATTATCGTTGATATGTTTTAAAAGTAATTATATTACGGAATTTAATAAACTTTTCATTCATATTAATATATAATTATATGATAATAATATAAAAATATTTATAATATTAGTATATTTTAATTAAAGTCTAAAAACGTATATACCCTTGCATAAATGCTGGGTTAATGTTCACCTGCATAAAGCATGTATCTATTACCATTTTTTTTTTACAATAATATCATTTTTTTTAACCAAATTGAAAATCAATAAGATAGAAAAATAAATGCTTTTGCTTAAAATTGTTAAAAGCTTACGATAATATCATTTCTTCAACCAGAACAGAAACGGGATGCCTTCAAAATGGCATATTTACGCCATTACCTGGGAAATAATTTCCTTTAAGATCGTCCAAGAACCAAGTGGATACTTAATATAAACTTTTCTTTTTTATAACTGCAGTAATAAAATTAGCATTCATCAATATATATATATATATATATATATATATATATATATGTATATGTGTGTGTGTGTGTTAACTTTTAAAATTAATTGATGAATTCAAAATTTGTAAGTCGAAAACCTTGTATCATAAGCAGCAAACAATTCAGATTATAGATAAATTAATTAATCATGCTTTGTGTCTAATATGTTTCTTTTAGATGAACATATATATGACCAAGGTAACTAGCACACGGTGATAACTGACAAATCTCAACTTCAAATACGAAGGATCAAGTTTTCATGACTGCTTAATTAATTACTGCTTAATTACCTGACCACGATGAAGGCAACAAAAGCAACCAGAAGTTCTGAAGAAATCTTTAACGAAAACGGTGAGAAGCAAAAATGTTACAGGATCCTTCCTCCTTCAATCACTGCAAAGCATTGAGATCACTTTGAAAATGAAGTAGCGAAAACCAATTATTGGCACAGTGAAATCTGTATAACAAACCCTGTGATAAATCATCACTTGCTTTGAAAATATATACCAAATACAGGCATTTATCTATTTCCTTTCTTCATTTTCGCAAGCTACGGTCTAGCATGTGACACCCACCAACTACCTTGAATTGAAGTCTACTTTTTTAATAATTGTTGACTTGTTGTCGTTGTGGTTCATTTGCTTGTTCCGCCATCGGAAAATTAAAAAATTAAACGTGATGCAGCATAGAAAAGGACTTTTTATGTATAATAAAACATGTTGCCCTTACATAAACTAATCAATTCAACTTTTGTAATAATGCTGTCGTTATTGTACATTTCTTATATATATATATATATATAAACAATATACGGCTAATTTATTCTACAATGCTTGTTAAGAAATGTTCCACCTATATGAACAGTGATTAATTAATCAAGTAATGATACATAAACATTTTATTATTTTAAACATCTTTTTAATAATTTTTATTTTTTTTTATCATATCTATATTTTTTTTACTTCTCTCATTCGACGTTGGATAAGATTGTGAGTATCCATCAAATATTTTCCTAATTAATTTGCTAGATGCAGAAAATTATGATCCACCAGTCACAGCAAAAGTAGGAGTGATAATATGATTGAGTTTAGTGGAATCGGCATGTGAGTCCACCATAAATTTGGTGAGGTAGAGTCTTCAGTTCCCAGCCCACCTAACTCGTCCGGCTTAACTTGTTAACTCCTCGGGCTACAACAAAATCACCGTATTGCATATACTTAGCTTATAAATTCAATGAGTATAAATTCTATATATGTCTGTGTTATTGATCAAACCAAGAATCCCTTGATAGCCAATGTGCCTTGTTTCTTCATATATGTTCTGTTTGCAATATAATGGTATGTGTTTTGTTTTTTTAATCTTCTTATGCAATGTTTTATTATATTTGTTGCTGAAAGTGTGTTTCGAAGGTTGTAAAGTCAGTATAATTTAAAACAATTTAAATGAAATAAAAGGCATACATTAAAAAAACTTTGATTATTCATTTTTTAAATCTAACCACTCGGTAGGCCTAGGCCATCCCACCCATAAGTAGGATGGATCAAAATGTCCAACCTTGTCCTAAATCTAACCCTGTTACATTTTTGAAAGGCTGGAGGCGAGCAAGCCAACAAGCATTGCTGCCCCTACACATATGTTGAATAAAATTGGACATAAAAATGTGTATAGCAAACCCTGACATCTCCTAAGGATATAGATGATACTAGTACAACTACTTAAATTAGCTAGGAAGTATTCTATAAATTGAAAAAAAATAAAGAAAATAAATATTTCATGATAACAATTATCTGTAGAACAAACCCTGTGATAAGATTTAATCATCACTTATGCTTTGAAAAGATACCAAATACAGGCATTTATCTATTTCATTAATTAATTGCCTCACTCGTGATCACATGCTACGGTCCCGTAACAGCCACCAAAAACGTTGAATTGAAGTCTAGTTTTGTAATAATTGTTGTCGTTGTTGTACATTTGTATGTGCCATTAGAAAGTTAAAAATTTATACGTGATATCGATGCAGCAGAGAAAAAGATTTTTAAGAATAATAAAACATGTTGCACTTACTTAGGCATTTAGCATTTTAGCCCTATGAATTTTTTTTACGTGATATCATGTTTACAAAGAAGTAAGAATTTGGAAACACGAGGGTATTTTTTTTAACATACTTGAGCAGTTTAGCATTTTAGCCCTATGAATTTTTGGGCAATGAGCGTGTAAAATATTCTTCCATGCTCATTTCGAGTTGTTATGCAAAAAAAGCGAGAAATTGCAGGTTGTGTGAAATTCATTAACAGTATGTGGAAGCAGTAACGTGGTATTTTGTTTTGTTACGTGTTGTGGGCTTTGTGCAAATAAAGTTGTATTTATGTGCCAATAGCCAACAACCTTCCATCTCCATGTATAATATTAAAGTTATTTGAAGTTTCAATTTTGTTTTTTTTTTTTTTTTTGGATAATAAAAAACAAACAAACAAATGTGAAGCTGGAAGCGGTTACGTAATGTGTTGCTAGCTATGTGCTGTTTCCATTTTTTTTTTTGTTACACAGTTTTTTTATATATATATTTTTTATAATGATTTAAAAAAATGGAAGCAGTAACGTGAGACTGAAAGCGTGTGTTGGTGGTTACGTAATGCTGTTTTTCAATGTTGTTACGGGCAAAATTGTTAGAAGCACAAAAGCTGTTAGGTGCAAATAATACGGGCATATAGGAAACAATTATTGGGTTTCAATTGAGGATAACAACATTTGTTATCATATATTTAAAAAGATTATTATTTATATTTGCTGTTTTTTTATATTTTTAAAAGATTATTATAGTCAGCAATTAAATAATTATGATAAAGGTTGAATAATTTTATTATAATCTCATTCAAAAAATTAAGAGCAATAAAATTAAAGAATTTAAACATGTAATTAAATAAAATAAATCTTTGATTTATGTTTATTTTATTTAATTAATATTGTTTTAATTGTCTTATATTTCATAATAAATTGATTGAAGCAATATTGTTGCAAAAGTAACCTATGGTGTAAATAATTTATTATTGTGAAGTATAAAGATGAATATATTTATTATTTATGCTAATAATTCCCGGCTCAAAGGAAGATTCTTATTTGGCCAAATAATATATATACATGTGGTGATAAATATGTAACCATTATAAAAATTTTCATGTAAGCAATAGTCGGCCCAAAGGAAAACTATAGCTTGACAGAATTTATTATCAATATTTGATTAATGTGTTGAGAGTGCCACTTAGAGCATCTTTAGTGGTAGATCCCAAATTGGGATTTTAGACCACTTTTTGATGGACCCCATATCGTCATGTAGGACTGAATATATCTTAAGATCTGTAACATTTTTTCCTTTATTGATATATCTCAAATTGAGATCTTAGATAATTTTAATGGGTCCACATGGACTTCACTTTTAAATATTTAAAATTTAATTAACTTAATTAAGTAATTAATTGTAATTAATAAAACATGAAAAAATATATAAATATTAATAAAACATATAATTAATTTTAAGTAATTAATTTTAAATTTTAATTTCACTTTTAAATATGCATTTTATTTTAATTATGCATTTGGTATGATATGGATATTAAGTATATTCTTTTATTTGTTCTCTATACATTTTATGCTAATACTCTTAACTATGCTGCTCAAGTGAATATGATCTCTATGTTGAATAAGATGAATTTTAAATTATGGAAAGACAGAGAATATGATCCTTATGTTGAATGGGATGAATTTTAAATTATGGAAAGACAATGTGGAAATTGTTCTTGGTTGTATGGATCTAGACCTTGCATTAAGGATGGAGAAATCCACTTCCACTCCAAAAAATCCAAATATGGATTACGTAGAGAAGTGAGAGCGCTTTAACCGCATGAGTCTGATGATCATGAAATACTCCATTTCAAATGTGTTTCAAGGTTCTATTACTGAGAGCACTGATGCTAGGAAGTTTCTCAAAGAAATTGTATTTTGCTAAAAATGAAAAGGCGGAAACGAGTAACACATTAGCAAAACTCGTAACCATGAAATATAAAGGAAAAGGGAACATAAGGGAATATATTACTGAAATGTCTAATCTTGCTAGAAAACTCAAGGCGCTAAAGTTAGAGCTATATGATTATTTGCTTGTGCACTTGGTTCTCATTTCTCTTCTTACACAATATAGTCAATTTGTGGTGAGTTACAATACACAAAAGTATAAATGGACTCTTAATGAACTCATTGCTCACTGTGTACAAGAAGAAGAAAGGCTTCAACGAGAAAAGACTGATAATGCTTATTTGACACAAACCTCTCATAATAAGAAAAAGAAGAGAGCTAAGGAAATTGCAGATGAATTACCCATGCTAAAGAAACAAAAGAAGCAGGATAAGGAATTTACCTGCTATTTTTGCAATAAGAGTGGACACACTACTACATAAAAGACCTTCTAAGTCGATTCTACAGTGTCTTCCAAGATGGTTTTTGACTCGTCTTTGTAGCCACCATCCTTGAAAGTTTGAGTTTCGAAGTTGGTTATTAGACAGTCTTAGATTTTGCAATTCTAAGTCGATTCTAACAAGCAACCGTCTTAGAAGATTTAAAAAAAAAATTCATCAAATCTAAGACGGTTATATGTGTCAACCGTCTTAGAATGTCCGTTTTCTAAGACGATTGTCAAGATAATGGTCTTGGATTTGAGGAACTTTCTAAGACGATTATCCACACAACCGTCTTAGAATGATGGATTTCTAAGACAAACAAACGTCTTTGATTTATTGCCCAGGCCTTCTAACTCGGTTAAGTAAACAACCGTCTTATTTAGATTTTCAAGATGGGTTTACTTAAAAATCATCTTAGATTTAATGTTTTATTTTTTTTAATCATTCTAAGACGGTGGTATTGTATCGCTGTCTTTGATTTTATTTTATTTTAATGCCTTTTTTGACGGTTTTCCTAATTTTTTTTTCAATTTTCACATTCATAATTTGCAAGAATAAAATAAAAAATAAAACAACCACTTAACATTCATCTTCTATGATCAAAACATAAATAAAATAAAAAAATTACAAATATATATTGTTAGAATTATGGGGGTTTAGGTATAGAGGGAGAGAATTGAGAAGAAGTAATAATTTACTAGTGTATTGTGATGTATTACGAAAAGATGTAATGTGATGATAAAACCCAAAGCACTCACCCCTATTTATATTAATAATCCTAAGTAAATAAGGAAATAAATCATAAAACATTAGAAAAGATGGAACTAAGAAAATAGAGAAACTAATCCTAATTAAGACACTCATAATATTGATATTATGAACTTTAAAGAGAAAGCATTTGGAGTACTGTCAAAAGAACTGGATAAGTGAAAGTAAATCATGTAATATTACCTGAGCACCAAAGTACCTAGTTCAGCAGCCTCGTCAAACGTCAAATAAGGAACAGGTTCCGCTTTTGGGTATATATTTGGATCACAGGTTAGGACACCATCAACATCCTTCCATACCTGTTTAAGTTATTGAAATTAATTATTTTATTTTTGTCTCTATTTTGACATGTATAAATGTGTTTTATGTACATTTGCGAAAACCTGGATCTCAGTAACCCTAGTGCTTTCCCAATTGCTGTAGCTGTCAAATCACTGCCCCCTCTACCCAGTGTTGTGACTGCACATGATTTCCGGGCCTTCAAAAAGGAATTCAAGTCAAAAGAATTTCTAACTAGAAAATTCTCATTTTATGAACACAAAATCCAGGAGAAGAAATGAAAAGAAGCCAAATGAAATAATGTAATGTATAATATAATAAAGAAACCAAAAATCAAAACAAAAACTGAAAATGAAACAACAGAAAGAGGGGAGAAAAAGACACTCCTCATATAACCCAATAATAAAATTCCATGCAATATCCATGTTAGTCAAAAAGCAATTCTAAAACCATGATATCTTGCTACAACTAGAATTTATGTAACAGATTCCATTATCATGGATGGTTTAATCCAGGTATTTGTTTTGTTCAATGAAAATAAGAAAAACACTGCATTACATAAAGCTACAGGCTACAAACATAAATCAACAAAGGCACATGAAAATAAACTTTCAAAAAACATTCAACCTGTGTTGTAAGGGACTTTATAACTTCTTTTGCAGCCTTAGATTTGGCGGATTTCTCTGCAGCCAGTGCCATAGCTTCCTGAGTTTCTTTTGTAGACCTTTGAAGCTACAATTCTTGCATCTCACATCTCTGCCTCAGGGTCTCAACCTAACAAATTTTATGTTACGTTTCTCTTGATGTCATAACATGTAAAGATATATAAGCATCATAAAGACATCAAATTATAATGCTCGAGTTTTACATAGTTTATTTTCCATACTCAAACCTCTAGCAGGGAAGATTATGAGATAAACAAAAATAATCGTAACCAAGAGTAGAAAAGTAAAGAGGCATTACACTGTGCACATTCAGAAGTTTCTCATTCACTAACTTCTCCAAAGACAAAGCTAATTCCATTGCTGAACAGAGCAATAGAGGAAAGTCAGCATATATATATATATATATATATATATATATATATTGATTTGAACAAGTAGAAGAGTCATTCTATAATAGAAAAAAGATAAAGGCATTGAAAAACAGATATGGTTGAGAGTTGGGACAATAATGAAATCAGCAAGCTCATGACTTTTCAAACTCACTTCCCAAATTAATGCAACCATTCCAGTCGTTGTTGAAGACTACCACAGCCTTAGCAATCAGGTCATCATCTTTTAAGAATACACAGAATTCTATTGGTCTGAAACAAAGCAAATTAGTTAAAAACAATATGCACAAACGATTGATTTCCCCCTTATGTTAACAATTATACCTGTCCAAAGGCCAAAGATAAAGATCTTCTTGCAGTATAGGTTGATTGACAGCTTGGGGTACAGCTGGCCGCTGGATTGCCTCTGCTTCACCAGCTAGGTCAGCCTCCAAATACTTTGCTAGAGCAAGGTGGTTTGCCTTTTGTTGTGCACTTATGTTAGCAGAACCCTTACCAACTCTAGTGCAGGAATGAGGATGAGAAAAGTGTAGGAGGTTGTCATTCCGTCGAAAGATCACAGTTGTAGTGCAGGAGCTAGTCTCCATTCATTGCACGAGGTTCCAAACATTGAGGTCTAGGGAAGCTACCACAAGAGGGGAGGCTGTTTCCAATATTTTAAATGATGAGGTCCAACTCACAAGACAACAACCTTATTTATGTGCCAGGGATCAAAGATAACTTGCATGGAATAATGTGATAAGTAACTGCTGAGTACCCCAAGCAGCTGCGTAAGTAGTAATTGCAGAGCCAGTCACACTCAAAGATTGCTTTGCCAATCCAAGGCTCTTGCAAGTTACCAGCCACACGGTATAAAGGAATCCAAGGCTGCCATAACCATATGGATTAGAAGAACTTGGGTATGATGCGTATGCATTGTAATCTTGGGTTACATTAGCTGTTCCTAAATTTGATGAATTACCAGCAACTGATGATACATTTTGACCATGTTGAAAATGACTGAAATTTAAAAAGAAAACAAAGCTAAAAAAAGATCATTACATGCCATTTTTTAATTGCTAAAATAAACAACACTAATGCAGGATAAGTGGTGTACATAAAAAAGCTGTGGTCTAATTCACTTACAGCCCCTCCATTTCTTCTAATAGACCACTTGAAAAACCTGCTTAATCCTTTGTAATTATTTTAACTACAACAAAAAAACAACCTTAGTCTTATCCCACCACTAAGTAGTTTAACCGGCTACATGGATCAATGAAATGTCAGATTCTATCAAAATAAAAAATATTAATTTCTTAATAAAATTTACGCCAAAGATACATAGGAACTTACTATGTCCCAGCTATTCGGGTGCTAATATGAGTGTTGTTGACTTAACAGGTTGGCCAAACCAAAGTCTGATATTTTTGGATTGAGATCTTTATCTAGCAACACATTAGTTGCCTTAATGTCCCTATGAACAATCTTCAGTCTTGATTCTTCATGGTGGTATGCCAAGCCTCTAGCAATACTAACACAAATTTGTATTTTTGTCATTTTTATTCCTGAGAAATAAAAGAAAAATCAATTTAATATTTTTCTTATCAATTTATTATTAAAAAAGACAAAATTTTTACCAATGTTTTATTTTTAGTACTTAAAAACTAATTTTCATCTTTTAAAACTAATATGCATGATTGATTTTATAAAATACTCAAAATCATTAGTGGCGCGGACGTACGCTGGGACCTGGTGGGGCCTGGGACCCCCAAAAATAAGAAAACAACTGGGTCCAAGTGAATGAATACTAAAGGTTTTGATTTTTTATCTCTAGAATTTATGGAGATACGATATACATCCACTGGGTTGGCTACGTGGAGGCATCTGATTGGGTACCGTCGAATATTTTGAAAAAAGCATAGTTTGAAAACGAGGATTCTTTTTTATTTTATTTTTCTGATTTTGTGGGTTATATATATATATATATATATATATATATATATATATATATATATATTAAGATTCTTTTGTTTTGCTCTGTTAAAGTGAAAAAGAAAAAAAACAAGTTGGGCGCTAAAATAAAGGGATTCAATGAATTTGTTGGCTTAGAAGAGTAAACCTAAACTTTCACAATAGGAATGGAGAGAATCCTTACCCCTAATTTGGTGAGAAAATCATGGTTTACGACTATCAACAATTTTTATGGTGATCCATTCACATGAAAACCCAATCCATCCCACGCTGCCTAACCTTAGGACAGACCATCACAATATCAAATGTTTATTTAAAGTTGTGATTAATCTACATATAATAAAAATTTTAATTTATGAAACATAATAATACTTGATTACTTGTTACCAACATTTAGAATCATATTATGTATGGTGTTATGAAACTGAGGGGAGTAAAAATGAAATTTTTACTAATGAGTCTAGAAGAGATCATGTAAGTAAATTTGTATGGTTAAAAAATATTGTGGTACACATTGCAAGACAAATGGAGAGTTCAACGTAAAATCAATGGTTTATTTGCTTCTGGAAGAAACAGCATGGTTATGAAGAGAATCAATATGAAGGGTACAAGTGTTTCAACTATTAACTATGACTCCATTGTCACATTAATTATGCTCTTTCTTAAGGATCAATCTAGAGAAGGGATTCAATATAAAGGGTAGAAGCGTTGAATTTATCGTGGATGCTATGTCAAAAGGTGTTTCAAGGATGAATTTTAAAATTTTCATATTCCTCTTAACCACATGAATTATAAGATTCCCTCTACGGGTCTGAACTATAAGATTTTTCATATTCCTTTCAAGTGTTGAATAAAACTGACAACATTTAAAAACAGCCAACACGAGGCAACCTGCACTATGAGCCTATACTACTGTAATAATTAAGAGGATTTTCCAAACATAAACTAAAAATTTCCACGTTCAACAAAACAAGCTAGCTAACTTGAATTTAAATTGATGCAGTGTAACCTATAAACTAAATCTGTCTTTATCTTCGTGAGTAGTGACCAAATTAGGCTCTTCCTAATCCTATTGCCTAATATCTAGCTAGCCTTGTACGAATATTCTATGATGGTCTCACAAATTAATGATGGTCACAATAATATTAACCACCATTTGATAAAAATGCAACAGTTTGTGGGATATTTTTTTATTCGAGTTACTAACAAGGATTAGAATAGTAACAAACTTCGGGTGTAATAAATTTTGATTTTGATAATGCAAATAGTATAGCAATGTACTATTGTACATTTGTACTCCTATAGTGTGAACACTTATAGTGTGAAAAGAATTAATGGTGGTTGAATAACTTGGAAGAGTGATTTATAGGTTGGGGCCAAACCACATTTAATTTGTGGAGAATGTAATAATTTGTATCACACTCAGTCTCGGTATGCGTTGGCTCAGTGGTTCCGTACCCTGCCTTTTTTTTTTTCCCTTTATAGCACCTTACATGCATTAGTTTAGCTTAACTATATAAGGAGCATATTGCTAATCAGCAACTAAAAAGTCCTTATTCACTTTTTGACACCCCTAAATACCTTCTTACTAGTTTTAGGCATAGGTACACTTTACAAATATCTCATCTTATTTTCACTTCATTTAATGATTTATTTTAAAACATGTCTTGCTCAAACTTTTACGAACAAAAAACAAAATAATGAGATATTGTACAAGTAATAGTGAAAAGGAAAAATAAAATTAGAACACATCTCCTTAAACCAAACTCACCCAAAAATTACCCTAGTTTTCCTTGAAGGGTGTGAGTAGTCATATAAAATTATAAACATAAATAACAACAAAGTCCTTATTCACATAACCAAACTCCACATATAAAGCAAAGAGAAAAACCAATGGTTCAAGAATTTTCTCCCATCTAATTGTCAATTAGGTCATGCCAAAATAAAAAAGAATGTGGCCCCAACAATAAAAAAAAAAAAAAAAACTGCAAGGAAACGTAATATTAAGTTTCTAAGAGAACATTTTCTATGTAATTTGCATGTGCAAAGCAAAGTGAATTAGTTAATTATGTTACACGGTCTCTGTCATACAGCTCAGTAGAGTGTGAAAGCATGAATTCCATAGAAAATGTGAGATTTTTATTTTATTTTTAATAAATATTTTCTATTTTAATATTTTTATTCTTTTATTTATTTTCATAATATTATATAACTCTTAATTTAAAAATAAATATTTGCTCTCCCCTTTTCCAACACTTAACTCCAATCATATTTAGAAATGGAGGAAATTTAAGCACTGATAAGTATTTGTCCAAACATGTTCAAAGAATCCAAGTTTTGTGTACGAGGACTCACAAATAACAATGAAAACTTGGGAATGACTAGAACTTGTTTGTGGTACACAAGTTTCAGGCTCTTTTTCCTGTGAAGTGTGAAAGGAGTTGATAAGCGCTTTTGTTTTGATTTTATTTTCTCTCTTTTTTTGAATTTCGTTGTTGCAACAAAATGAAAAAATAACTACGGTACAGGGTGAATCATCAAACAGTTATTCAATAGGACATCATTCTCATGCTATAAGCAATTATTGAGTCCGTAACTACATGAATTTGACAATGCAATAAAGCTTAGTTATTGAAGAGAGTCCACAACAAAAAATGCACATACAGTCCATATAAGAAATCTCCACTCCAGTTTACCAGGTTTCCTAAGAGGATCTGTCTGTCAGCATTAGCAACAAGCTTGTGCCCTTTGTGTTACTTTCAGACATGTACATGTGTCAACTCTAAGAAAGCCTGACAGAAGCTTAACCATAAAACTTTGAAGAGGTAATTCGAATATGCTGCTCGGTTGCTTCTGCAAATTCTATACCTATCATTAATGATGACATCTTTGCACACTTTCATATCCGTTGGCCTAAGATCTAGCACCCCTCTGACTCAATTTGTGCAAGGTTCGGGAGTGGAAGTTGAACTTTGTTTGGTAAGAGAAGCAGATGGTGGTTGCTGGGTGGCCAGAGCTTGGTTATCAATCATTCCAATTTGATGTGTCCCTTTTGGTTGACTTGAAATTTGCTGGGGTCAGGGATAGTACAACTTGTCTCATTTCAAACTGGGGAACCAACCACCAAAACGTTCTTGCAATCATGATCTTTAGTGTTTTGTCACTGTTTTGCTATATGAATGAGGTATGACCTCCCCCAAGCGGTATTTTTGGCTTAAATTCCATATGCACCATCAAGAAGGGGCAGTGCTTGAAATTAACACACTGAAATATTACGGAATGTAGAATTAAGTCCCAAAAGACAAGTGCTGACAACAAAGCAAAATATTACAAATAGAAAGAATAAAAATATTAGAGGATGTCTACTGATTATTCGGTGTCACTAGTTAAAAGGATTATCAATATTCAGAGTGTATTCGTCATGTTAAACTTTTCCTTCAGCAATTCAGACAACTTGTAAAACAAGGCGGAAAAAAAAGAGTATATTTATTACCACTGTGAAGACATTACAGTGAGAGAGGTCAACTTACTGGAATGCTTAGTAATTGTCCTTGTTGATTGATCAGAACAGGCAGGCTTCTCCTTGCAGCAACTGGGATAGATTTTAACAAGAGGAGAGCTTGTTTTGCTGATACACTGGCATAGTGTAAACATGGAGATGTTCTGTCCATTATCTGCTTGGTTCCATTCACTGATTTAACCTCGTATTGAGGGAAGCTTTTGGAAAGTGGATATTTTGATAACTCAGCAAGATACAGCCAATCAGATTGTATCATGTGTCGCACCTCAGGTACTTTATTATTACCAGCTACACAAGATGTGCAACACAAGCTTCTGGTTTCTTCACCCAAATCCATTTCATAATCAGCTAAACCAGAAAGTTCATCATTATCAATATTATTTTTCAATTTCCATGTGAGAATGAATCGATCCATGAAGTAACAGAACTGCCCTGGCTGAAGTGATTTGCTAAAAGGGGTAATCCCATGCTTTGAAGCAGAGTCAGAAATGACCTCAGTTTTAGACCTGAAGTGAGTGATTTCTTGCTTCTGCAATGCAAGAACGCTATTGTAGGTTGATTCACCAATTATGTTTAGCCTTTTGGCTTCAGTCAAAACTAACTCAGGATTGATATCCAAAAAGTGGACATCTGATGCATCCAGAACCAAGTGATTTGCATATGACTTCTCAGCCTCTATAATCTTTTCCAACTCATTGGCAACACAACACCCTTGTTGTCCTTGAGATTGTGACTCAAAATATTCAATCTTTAAAGGCAAAGCACAATCATTAGAACAGCAGCAGACCAAGACTCTGGACCCTCTAGAACCAGGATCCGGGCAAAGGTAACAACCTGCTGCTGTAACAGAATTCTACAGGATAATTGAGGACAAAATGAAAAGTTAAGAATGTTGAAATTAATCAAATATTTAAAGCTAAAATACTTGTGCGTCTATTAACAAGAAAGGTAAAAAATACCATGGTCTAAGTTAATCCCTTTTAGACTTGTTTGCAGTATAGGCAATATTAAATAAACTTTTACACTGTTGCTAGGAACAAAGCAATTTGATGGAAGCATATTTACCTTGCACGGAAAAGTACGAATGTAGTCCATTAGCAATTTCAAAGCACTACCTCTGATTTGCCTCTGCCTTTGTGATACAAACTGAAACAAAAAGTTTGACTACTATTATGAGAATATTCATGTACAAACAAAGTTTGAAAGGAAAGTAATCATATATAAGATCAGAAGTACCTGCAGTATCAAGGAAAGAAACTTCATCAGGCAAATGTCCTCAACTTTCAAAGGACAAAGAATCTGTAAATCAATAACAACATACCCATGCTGCAAACAGAAACCAACCCAAAATCCCAACATCCAGGAAAATAGTAAATTCCAGGGAAATAGATTAACAAAATATAAGAAACAAAAAGACAAAGGGCTTACATGTACTATTTTTCATAGCATCATGAAAAATTCTACATAGTTAATTAGTAATTCCATACTTCAAGCATTAATCAAATAGGGAATGAATGGAATAAGTAGTTAAGGGATACTCACATCCTTGATAACCACAGCATCACGTATCAAGCTATAGCCAATTTGATCAACATATGTGCGTGTTATTCGGCATGCAGAAATCAGTGCTTGAAGCTCAAACTTGAACGCAGCTGGAAATATTGAAGAAAGAAAAGTCATTTAGACAACTTAAAGCGTGTTTCCCATATAAGTCATGACTACACCACCAAATCTTCAAGACCATATGTAAAATGTTTGAAAGTTTCTTTGATATATTAACACAAGCTCAATTTTAGCAGACAATGCAGAGGACAACTTCTCAAAGAATGCAGTGCTTGCCACAGGACATTGCAGGAGGCTAGCAATGCATGAACAGTGAATCTATCTAATTGTTTAAGAAATTAGTCCTCACCCTCCAGTGCCAAAAACACCCTATTGAAAGGAGTGTTAGCAAACCAACCATTGAAAAGGTTTAAAACAGGAAGGGGAAGAGTGGTAATAGAATACTAGAGCCACAAAGTTATGAATAATAGTGATTAGTAATTGTCTCTCTAACTCAGTTCACATGTCAATTTGATTTTGAGCTAGTGTTTGAGGTTTGTCTTGAATATATTTTCCATTTTTTCCTATTTATTCAGAACTGATTCTACCAATCATAACAAGCATGTTAGGCATAGTAGTTGTAAGTCATCATATTTTTAAGGTCAGTTAAAATCTACTTTTAGTTTACTATTTAAATGGTTAGTTATTAATGTACTACAAGTATTATTTTTCCAATTTTCATCTTCTATCTCCACCTACTATCCAATTTTCCAATTTCCAATTTTGTTGTTTAAGTATTTCTCTTCCAGCCTTTCTCATTTTTCTTTTTCATTTTAATTATATATAGAATTGACTATTGATGCAAATTGAAGGCTAATGTAGAAATTAGAAACTAGAAGACCTGTGATTAGAACAGAAGGAACAAAAGGAGGGAGGAAATTAGATCCCATTTGACAAATTGAAAACCACCAAATAGAAAGAAAAACCTCCAAATAAAAGTTATTACAACAACTGTTCAGTTCCTCTGCAAATCTAAGAGATAGACTCCATAATAGAATCTATGTACTGAATAACATAGAGAGGCAGAAGCCAATAGAACAATCCTGTGTCAAAATGATCAAAAATAGAGAACCAAATTCATTTTCTTCCCTTTACTCCAGACATTGATATTTTTCAATTGCATGTGCGCTATATTGTATAAGAACCATGTTTACAAACAATTCAATGAGTTTGGGATGAACCAGAATGAGTGCTTTTAAGTTTTAACCCAAAAGGAATCATGGCTAGAAGAACTTAAAAATTTCTTAAATTAATATTAAAGAAATGATGAATATGATCACAACTTACAAGATGACAAATTATTCAGCACCATTCTTATCCTATTACGTGCATATAATGGACTTTGATTAGTTGGGTCTTCTACCCAATTCTCACTACCTCCTTGGCATATCTGTACAGATAAAAAAAAGAATCCAAATTATCCAGTATGAATTCAAATGGGAGGCATAGGAGAAAAAAAAAAAAAAAGAGCAATGCATAACCAAACCAAACAAATATCCAGAACCAACCTTGTACATATCCTCCTTTGAAAATTCCAGAAGAGGCCGCACAAGAAGGATGCCCTGGTTTGCTTGAACTTCCCTGTAGGACTGTGTATATGTAGGGAAAATCTGGGAGGTGAAAGGCATGCCTGCAAGTCCAAGCACACCACTATTTCGAGAAAGCCTTAAAATAAATAACTCGGCCTGCATTGTTTCTCAACAATCACTACATGTCTAACATCTTGAACAAGCCTTCAATCTTACAGAATAATAAAACGCCACATTTATCCACTTCCCACTTAAAATTTCAATTATTTCTTCAAAATATTGTCTCAAGTATTTAACCATATGCAGACTGTCTATTCCCGAACTTTAATAAATCACTTTATGATCCATCATAAAGGCCTAGAGCTCCTACATGTGACATGCAGTTCATCAAAATAATGTGGGGAAATGAAGAATTAGAGATACAGGTAAACATAAAGTATCGTCAATCAAACCTGATCATCAGCATGTTGTGCAATAAGCAATACTCCAATACGGTGTTGGGCACAAACTTCTTGAAAGATTTGGTACCTAAAGTTCAATAAACCAAAATCTGTAATTAGTATACTTTATCAATGTTCCTTGTACAGATATCTAATACTTCAACAAAATGTATAGATACGATAACCTCATTTCACGGGCAGCTTCCTGCAACTGACCTTGTTTTGGCCTGCCACTTGGCCAATCACAGCATGCAATCTCACATCTGATTCCTGCAATAAGTGTCTATGTTATGTTATGCAACCACAGAAAATAAATCTTCTAATGTTAAATTTTCACATAACCTTGCCATGAAAAAATTGGTGTCTATCTTTCTCCCCACAAACCTTCCCAGATTTTGATAAAGTCTCATTCATTTAATGTTACTAAAGAAAGACAGAGACATAATTTTCATATGACAAGGTCATGCGAAAAATTTAACATTAGAAGATCCACGTTCCATTTCCGCAATACAGATAAAGCATCCAAATTTGGACACACCCATTGTTGAAACTCGGTGAGAAACAATATTTGCCTCCTCTTTGCTCTCTGCTCGTAGACTGTGATCAACAATTATTGCCAGTAGTCCATCTATGAAACCACCATTCTCAGATATGACAGCATCAGCATCAGAAGTTTTCCATCCAGCAGTTAACACACAGAGTGCCATACTGTCAGGGCCACCAGACACTCCCAGAGCTGATACGAAAAGAGGCACCATATCATCAAACAGTTAATAAGCAATGGCATTGAGCCAGTAGGTTCATCGCAAAACTAGCATATTGATAATATTCTAGAAGCTGCATTTTCCACCCTTTTTCAATTTATCAGCATATTACTTTAAGTTTGATTCTGACACAACACTATAACAAAAAGGGCACACACCAAGTTGAGCAAAAATTTGCATTTTGCAAAAATGATTCAATTTTTCTGCTGGGAAGAGGAGTGACACAAAGAGAAGCTGACCAATTCGGTGATGGGGTTTGAGACCAGCCATGGCCATTCGCCTGGAAAATGTTTCTGTGTACTTGGACATGTCGATTGAACATTGGGAAGGAGAAGAATCCACGCTGAAGGAGCAAGGCAATGGAATAAGATGATAGCGGTGGTGAATAAGTTTAAGACCAAATGAAAGATTGAAACTTTTTGGCGGGGTTTTGGAGATGGAAGCAAAGAGACAAGTTGTTGCAGTGAGTGTTGGCGAAGATAGGATTAGCCCTCGCGCCATAGCTGCTTTCTGCCACAACAAAAATCAGTTGGAACTCATACTGTTTGACTATCAGTGCAATAAAATTAATTTTTCCTTAAAAAAATAAATAATATTAACATATGTACCTTTATTTTTTGAAAGGATTAAAATACGAACCTTCTTTCAACTTTCATATTTCTATTCATCTACTTTTTTCTTTCCTATTTATATTTTTAGATGAATAATTCAACCTATTTAGATGAATAATAAGCAGAGAATTTTCTTTCAACTTAAATAGATGAATATAAATAAACAAGTAAATTATATGAATAATATTTGCAGACTAATTTAAAAAATAGTTTTTACTCCATTATTTTTTATCTTAAAAAATATTTATTATTTTTTAAACATTTTGTTATAAAATTGTTTAGACTTTTAAAAAATAAAATAAAATATTTCCCTTTCACTATATTCCAATTTAGCAAAAAGTGTTTGCTATGGAATTTCACATAATAAATAACTTCATTTGCATTTGGAAAGGAATTTGGAATTTTTATTTCATCTCTCTTTTTTCTATTTTCTTCCATTCTATTTTAATACAAACATAGGTCATTATAGTTCAATCATCTATATATACATATATGATAGAGATAGATAATTATATATGATTTTAATTATTAATATTACCAAAAAAAAACATATTAAGTAATATTTGATGTTAAATTAAATAAAAAAATGTTAGTATAAAAGAGTTTTAGATGGATGAAGAGGAGGAGTCCGAGGAAGAGAACAAGTGAGAAAGACAAGAAGAAAGAAGGCAAGACGATGTTTGAGACAGTGAACACAACACCACACCATAACCTTAAACCTCTCTTTTTCTAATTTGCTATGTATCTCTGTTTCATTTCTCTGTTACATACTCTCCTTCCAATGTAGTAGGAGGAAAACAAGCAACTTTTTTGCCGCCAATCGCCATGGCAACCACCACCACCCAATGGAGTTCCATTTCTCTCTCTCTCCTCCTTCTCTCCATTGCCCTCTTCCAAATCCTAACCCCCAGTTCCCCTCCGCCGCCCCCTCCTCCCAACTACATCGTCGCTTTCCGCCACTACGCCGCCGCCGATCGCCACCGCGCCTACCTCGAATCCGCCCTCCGCCCCGTGGGCTGGCGGTGGATCCCACGGCGGAACCCGGCGGCGCAGTTTCCCACCGATTTCGGGCTGGTCGCGATCGAGGATTTGGGAGTAGTTGACGAGATTCAGAAACTGGGGTCGGTCAAGTACGTGAGCTTGGACATGAGCTACAAGAGGGGTTTGATGACGAAGAAGGATCAGAGACGCAACGACAACAAGGTTGGTGCGTTTGAGGATGGGAAGAAGAAGCGCCCCGGGAAGATCTTCACTGCGATGTCGTTTTGTGAGGCTGAAGAAGAAGACGCCAGCAATCGCAGCAGTTCCGTCAAATGGGGGCGGGAATTGTTGATGCAGGTGAAATATTTTTGGTTTTCTGATGTTGGGTATTTGTGGAAGCGAGAAAGATTTGAACTTTGATTTGGTACATTTGGTTATGGCTATTGGTATTGCTTTGTCTATGTTGCGTTATAGCGTGTCTCGAAACCCGAAATTACGAATGGTATGTGGAAGTTATTACTATTAGTTTCTTAGTAAATATGGAAATCCACATTTGGAATGTGGAACCAAACATGCTATTAGTGCGTGTTTGGATTCACGATTGATCATCTAAAATCACTTTGAAATGCCATCTCTTTGGTCTCATGCTGAGTAACTGATTTTGGGTCTAAAATTGATTTTGAGTTGAAACTTGAAACAACGTTAGGTATAGCTTTTGTGTTATATAAAAAAATTTCATACCGGCTACTGTTATAATCTAAATATGAATCACTCTACTTCAAAATCAATTTTGCAGGTATTTACCCAAACACACTTAAATATGGTATATTTGAATTTATTAATGGTTGAAAAAGTGTGCATTCGCATGTTTTGAGGTGTTTCTGTTTGTGGCAGAGATCACAAGTTACTTCAATGTTTGGGGCTGGGGATCTTTGGGCAAAAGGGTACACTGGTGCCAAGGTCAAAATGGCCATATTTGACACAGGCATTCGAGCTGATCACCCTCATTTTCGTAACATCAAGGTAATGATTGATTTGGAATGGTGGTTTTTGGTTGATGTGGATAAGTTGAATGATGAGGAACTTTACAGGAGCGTACAAATTGGACAAATGAAGATACATTGAATGATAATCTTGGACATGGGACTTTTGTTGCGGGAGTTATTGCTGGTGTAGATGCTGAGTGCCTTGGTTTTGCACCAGATACAGAGATATATGCATTTCGTGTGTTCACTGATGCACAGGTATTGCCTGTTGGATGCTATTGTTGAACTCTCTTCTTGCTTTGGAAGGTGGATGGGGTTGAGTTAAATTTTATTAACTGTATATCTTCATTCCACAGATGTGTCCAATATATGGATGATGTAATGATCATCAGAAGTTTATAAACCAAGTAGAGTAATAGTTAGCAAGCTCTAAATGGGAGAAACCTAGATGCATCTTGACTAGGCTATAAATGCATTTTTTTTTCTAGTGTTTTTTTGCTTATAATACTTTTATTCTAGAATAGTTTGGCAAGATTTTGAGAAGATTTCATTCAGCCTATTGCAGGTGTCATATACATCATGGTTCCTTGATGCCTTCAACTATGCAATTGCAACCAATATGGATGTGCTAAATTTGAGCATAGGTGGACCTGACTACTTGGATCTCCCATTTGTTGAAAAGGTATATATCTTGTGCCTATCTGTTCCAGCTCACTAATTCAATAGTATTATTAGGTTTGGTATTTCATTTATTTTGAGGTAGGAAATTACAAAATGTATTACTTATGAAGATATGGTGCTATTATTTAATGAATAATTATAACATGACATGCTAGTATCTCTGCTGTAACTGTTATTTTTTAAGAAGTCATTTGTTTTTGGTGCTCATATGCAGTAATTATTTCTTATACCATTTACAGAACTGTTCTTTTATAGAGTTTTATGATGCTAATTTGTTGAACAGATATGGGAGATAACAGCAAATAACATAATCATGGTTTCTGCAATTGGAAATGATGGGCCACTTTATGGAACTTTGAACAATCCAGCAGATCAAAGTGATGTCATCGGTGTTGGTGGTATTGACTATAGTGACCATATAGCCTCCTTTTCCTCACGTGGCATGAGTACCTGGGAGCTTCCTCATGGGTAACATTTACTTATTTGTTTCTATAGCTTACATTTCATCACTCCTGCTTCAACTGGCTTTTGTTGAATATTTCCAATGAGGACTTCAATTTTTTTCCCTAGTATGATATTCTAAAAAACCATTTTGTTTAGGAAAACAGTTTTACTAGGTGAAGAATGGATATTTGAGTTCAAACAACTAAATACCACATTGTTTGGTCGTAACGCATCATCATCTCCACTTCCAATTTGTAGTGATCCTATATTAAGAAGTGATGAGCTTTGTGAAGCCTCAGTAATTGTACAATGGCATGTCAGATATTTAACTGATGTGAAAAGCCTTTGATTTGAAACGTGTTATTCTTGTCATCTGCTATTTCTGTAACTCCTTTAATTTATATGTAAGTTTGGTTTCTTACTCATTAATAATATTTTAAAACATGCTGACATCTGTACCTTGCAGTTATGGCCGCGTGAAGCCAGACATAGTTGCATATGGACGGGACATAATGGGATCAAAAATTAGTGCGGGTTGTAAAAGTTTATCAGGAACTAGTGTTGCAAGTCCTGTAGTTGCTGGTGTTGTGTGTTTGCTTGTCAGTGTCATTCCTGAACCTGATAGAAAAAATATCTTAAACCCAGCAACCATGAAACAAGCATTGGTTGAGGGTGCTGCAAAGCTTTCGGGGCCTAACATGTATGAGCAGGGTGCTGGCAGAGTTGATCTGTAAGTTTAGGTCTCTATTTTGTTGTTTTAAGATATATCTTTTTGGGACATAAAGGTTACTGTAGCAAAGCAATAGTTGCAGAGTTATTGTTACTATTATAATTGTCAACATTTTAGAAACAAGACTGGTAGTAGACACTTGATCAGTTCACCAATTTTCTGCTCAAGCTGGCCAGAGAGGTCCAGTTTCATAAACAATTGTAATTGCCTTTCATTAGATTCTTAAATTAATCTGCCGGTCCCCTTTGTTTTTGGAAACTTTTTACATAGGTCCTTATAGTTGGTAACTATAAATGAGTTCCTATGGTTTGAAGATATTTGTTAATCGGATTTCTGTAGGGACCTAATAGGGAGACTAGATTCAAGGACCACATTCAAAAAGTTTTTGAAATTGAAGGGACCCATTTATAATTTTTAACCTGTAGTGATTTATTTAAAAAATTTCCAAAAAGTAGTAGGGTGATTCTTTAAATGTTTTTTAATCATGTTTTCTTGTTTATGTAATTTTCAGGTTAGAATCATATGAGATTCTTAAGAGCTACAAACCTAGGGCAAGCATCTTTCCCAGTATTCTTGATTATACAGATTGTCCTTACACATGGCCCTTCTGTCGTCAGCCACTCTATGCAGGTGCCATGCCTGTCATCTTCAATGCCACCATTTTGAATGGAATGGGTGTTGTCGGATATGTTGATAGTACACCAACATGGCATCCTTCTGATGAAGAAGGGAATCTTCTAAGCATACATTTTACTTATTCTGAGATCATCTGGCCTTGGACTGGTTATTTGGCCATTCACATGCAAATCAAGGAAGAAGGTGCACAGTTTTCCGGAAAGATTGAAGGTAACGTGACTCTCAGGGTTTCTAGCCCCCCGGCTCAAGGAGAGAAGGGCCCTCGAATTAGTATATGTGTGCTTCAGTTGAAGTTAAATGTGGTGCCAACACCACCACGGTCAAAACGAATTTTGTGGGATCAGTTTCACAATATCAAATACCCACCTGGTTATATTCCCAGAGATTCCTTGGATGTTCGTAATGACATTCTTGACTGGCATGGAGATCATCTGCATACAAATTTTCACATCATGTTCAACATGTTACGAGATGCTGGTTACTATGTTGAAACACTTGGTTCTCCTCTTACATGCTTTGATGCTCGACAGTATGGAACACTTATGTTGGTGGATCTTGAGGATGAGTACTTTGCTGAGGAGATTGAAAAGCTGAGAGATGATGTTGTAAATACTGGATTGGGATTAGCTGTCTTTTCTGAGTGGTATAATGTAGATACCATGGTAAAGATGAGATTCTTTGATGACAATACACGGAGCTGGTGGACCCCAGTCACTGGAGGTGCTAATGTTCCTGCACTGAATGATCTTTTGGCTCCATTTGGGATTGCTTTTGGAGATAAGATTCTGAATGGTGATTTTTCACTTTTGGGTGAGCAGAATCGTTATGCTTCTGGAACAGATATAGTCAGGTTTCCAAGGGGTGGCTATGTACATAGCTTTCCTTTCTTAGATAGTTCAGAAAGTGGAGCCACACAGAATGTGCTGCAAACTTCTGGCTCAACCAAGGTATGGGATTACACCTTCTATTTTGTTGGTAGTTATTAATTATTATTATAAAAACATTAAGAAATGTAGCATCTGAAGGAAAGGTTGAATTTAATTCCTGAGCTTGTCACGACAATGTACAAAGTTATTGTAAATTGTTTTATGGTAAACCATCACCTCAACAATTAATTAATTTGACTTTAAAAGAACATTGAATTTTATTTATAGCATAATATATTCAAACCATACACCATCTTCATCATTGAGATACTTTCTAATTTTGAAATATGGCTTCTTTTTGGTGAAACAGGCAGATTCTCCAATTCTTGGTCTCACAGTGATGGGTGAAGGTCGCATAGCTGTGTATGGGGACTCCAATTGTTTGGACAGCAGCCATATGGTTACTAATTGTTTTACCCTTCTGAGGAAAATACTAGATTTTACTAATGAAGACGTTAGAGATCCAGAACTTTTCTCTGACTCAAATAAACAAGATTCTCCTTTGTATGAAGCTGACAATCAGTTGCCATCACGCAGAACTGATGTAAATTTCTCTGCATATTCAGCTATTATAGGGAAGGAATTGATCTGCAGGACTGACACAAGGTTTGAAATCTGGCGAACTAAAGGCTACAGTTTGCAAGTCAGAGGAAGAAACAGAAGATTGCCCGGATATCCTGTCATTGATTTGGGGAGGGGTTTAAATTCAACCTCTGATGCTTCCAACATGAGGCGTCCTAGGTTGACTGTGAGAAATAATAAGGATGATTCTCTGGGGAACAGGTATTTAGGCCTGTTCTATGGGGATGAGGTATGAAACAGAAACAACTATTGGATTAGTTTTTTAGTGTTGATCTTTATGTTTCGTATCAGATACTGCATATTGCTGATATTTTGAATTCTTTCATAATTCTTGCAGCCTGATGCACCTATGCTGGTTGGTGGTCACTGGCTGGTTCCTGTTGCTGTTGCAGTAACTGGTTAGTTAAACACATGCTTTTATATTCAACTTTAGACTACTATATCTATGTTGTTTATGTTTCATATTTTTCTTCTGGCAGGTATTTTGCTATTGAGTTTTTGGCGCATTCGGCAAAAGAGGCGTAGACGAAGGAAAGGATCAAGTTCTGGTAGATTGGCCAATATATAGTTTAACATTACATTAATGTAATTGCAACACTAGCCTCCAAAGAAAGCCCCCTCTAGCATTGACATAGTAACATCATTCACCAGTTTTCCCACCAGCATCACTGTAGGAAATAGCCAAATAAGTTACTTTTTTTTATTTCCTATGAAGTTGTAGCATTTTTGCTGTTTTGGATGCTTTTCAAATGCCAAATTTTCTGATAGTGAAATAATGTGTCAAATGTTTATATTTTTGGTATATAGCTCATTAATAATTAATTGTGTTTTTTTTAATTTGTTTTAATTAATAACTCATGTTTTAGGATGCTGGGATATGGAAGTTATATAAACTCCCATTTTAGAATTAATGAAAGTAACTCATGTTGGAGGGTGATGGGATGTGGAAGTTATATAAACTCCCATTAAGGGATTAATGAGAGTAACTCCTATTGGAGGGTGATGGAATGTGCAAGTTATATAAGCTCCCATTTTGGGATTAATGAAAGTAACTCCGTGAATCAGTTTTGAATCCAATCAAGTGAATTAAGCTTAGAAGACAAGTTGCCTCATTTATTCCCTCTTTTAGTCAATATATATATATATATATATATATATATATATATATATATATATATATTATGTCGTAACTAAAATCACGACTACATGAGGAATTACAAAGATATTCATAAAAATCGAGAGTTACCACCATGAAAAAAGAGAGCACGAGACATTGCTTTAAAATTGTGTACATGCTTCAGAGAGCAAGGTAGAGTCAGGATCAAAGAAAAGAGAGGATGGTAGAGTGTTTTTGTTAATTGAAGAATGAAAAAACAAATACATTCATAACCCAGAGTGGGAACGCTGTTTGTCTCACTTAATTTTGTTATCTTTCCTCTTCATATGAGTCGGCTTAATTATTAATTTAATTTCTAAATTATTTTAAATAGTTTAAATTAATCTTTAAAAAATTTTAAAGATTCAATTTGATATTCAAGTTTTTAAAAATGATTTAATTTAATCTTAAAATTTTTAAAAGCTTCAATTTAATTCTCAATTTTTTTAAATGAATTAATTTGGTTCCCAAATTATTTTTAATAGTTCAATTAGTTTTCATGTTCTTAAAAATTTAGGGATGAAATTGATTCATTTTTAAATACTTAAGAATCAAATTGAACTTTTTAAAAATTTAAAGACTAAATTAAATTATTTAAAATAATTTAAGGAACAAATTAATAATTAAGTCTTTGAAATTCTCTTGATTTGTTTGCTTATTTTCCTTCTACTCTCTTTCTTTATATTTTTATCAATTTATTTGTTATTCAACAATATGTCATTAATATTTTTAATCTTTTAATTTTATAATACTTTTTTAAATTTTTTTAAGCATAGAAATAAAAAAATTAAGCAAACTTGAGGATTCACAATTTGTATACACTTTCTTGCCACCACAGAAAAACCAATATATGTTTCAATTGATTTGTTAAAAACTGTTCCGCTTCTGTTGGCAAAATAATGAGCCACAGTTACTGCATTAGCATGTTCATGATCATCCTTACCATTTTTCTTGCACTCCTCAACAAGAACATCCTACTTATTTCTAGTGGCGAAGCCTCTTTATAAACAACGATCAAGGTACTAGCTAATTTTTAACTATATATACTTATATAATTAATTAAGATTAAAAATAAAATTTGATGTTACTTTTAATTTGACATGGCCTAAAAGCCATTACTTTTCCATTTCCATACAAGTAAAACTTTGGTGTCCATAACACCACCCCATACATGAACAATTTTGTTTATCTTCCTCCATGAGATGGATCCATTGGAACTATAGTCGAACGTGCCATGAGGAAGACTTCTGAAATCAAGGGCGGATCCAAAAAATTTCTTCTTTGGAAAAAAAATAAGATATTATACTTTTACAGAAGAAAAATATTATAAATTTTTAAGTAATTCATAATTTTATGATAAAAAAATTCAAATTACTAATATAAATTTTTATAAATTACAATTGAATTAAGGTGTTTGTTTGTATCACTAACTATATGCGTTTAATATTATAAATACACATATTACTAATCTGGTTAGGTATTCTCTGGTTAGCATGGCTGAGATGTTCACATAGAAAAATTATAAATACACATATTACAGAATAGTCTTTGGAAGCGTTATTCTTCCGCAGAATAATTTAATTATACCATAGAGGTACTTAATTGGTTGAGCTGGATGCATTATTATAAATATTTTGTTACCTTTCTTCTATTTCTGCATATAAAAAGAAAATTTTAACTGTGGCATCTAATTCTCTATCATATTTTCAAAACCACTTTTTATCTGTCTAGTGTCGTTGCCCTTCTTCATTCATCCACTTATTTGATTCTAAGATTCTTGATTCATCCACTTGTTTTATTCTTTTATATATGGTGTGGGAAGTTTTTTTTTTTTTTTACAACATAAAAACTTTACGAAACAATTTCTTAAATGACTTCAACTTTTGTGTAAGAAGACAACGAAGTTTAGTCAAATTTAGACATGGCAGTAGAGAACGGCACAAGTTCGACTCTCTCATCTTCATTTCCTTTAAAGACGAGGCGAATTTAAGTTTAAAAAAGATAATTTTAAAACTATCAATCTCATTTTTGTTAACTTTTATCCGATTCGGAAAAATCCATCACACTATTTTAAAATAATAATAATAATTTATACATTTTAAAATAAATCATATATTAAGTTATTAATTATATTTTTATTCAAACAATATATAAAAATAACAAAATAACTTAAAAATAAGAAGTTTAAGAATTATATTTTAAGTTAAATATACAATTTTGAGTTTGTTATTTAATTATTATTAGAATTTTAAGTTAAACATACAATTTTAAGAATTATATTTAATTATTTTAAGTTAATTATTAAAAAATTAATTTATATTTTCAATAATTATACAAAATTAAAGTATAAAAGTAAAATCTTGTCATAAAAAAATAATTTAAGTAATAAACAAAAATTAGTTTATACACTCAATAAAAAAGATACTTTAGAAAGGTAAGACGTAACATTTAAAAAAATAACATAATAAATTAATTTATCTTTAAAAATAAATATTTAAAATTGATATGCTATAGTGGATAAGTATGTATTTATAGAATCTTTGGTTCAATTATATTGGTGTGGAATCCTGAGGTTGAAGAAGACCGTGCAGGGACCAGATCAAAATAAAATAGACCAATATTGGTTCGGTTAATAATGAGGGATCTAGATGGGATTCTAAACTTCTCATGGTAGTAGCCTAGTGGGGGAGATGCAGTTCTGAAAGCTTTTTTTCACACACATTTTCATTCTTATTTTATTGTTTCATCATTTAAGTTTATTCTCCTTTCATATTTTTTTTCATAATAACATTATAACATTGGTACGGAACATTATTTATGATTAATCTTGAACTTAAATGACCACCTTTAATAATATATTTTCTTTCAATTATATTTTTTTCATCTATAAAATTTGAATTTTAGATCTTATTCAAAGAAATTGAGTCCAAGATTTTTGAACCAATCAAATATTAATTCAAGAAAACATATAACTAAGTGACCAATCACATGTTATAGTGCATGATGTTGGTGTAATCAACTAATTAACATTGATTATTCAAAATATTATGTGATTAGCTAGCCTTGATTAGTTAGAATATTATATCTCAAATTAATTAGATATTTTTACAATATTAAATTTTACATATCTCCTTTTGTAGCGAATCATTTATTAGGAAAAATAAATAAACTTAACACAAAAGCGAAAAAAGATATAATAATAACTTGTTCCACAGCATCTACCATTATACCTACAATGATTGGTCATACCATTGCTATCCACAATGGAAAAGAGCATTTACCTATTTATATAACAGATCGTATGACTCATAATTGGAATAGTGAGATGTTATTGATTGAGGTGCAAGAATATATATATATATATATATATATGTATATATATACACATTTGAAATAAAATAAATATGTGAAAGATAATATGAGAAAAATATCTAACTAATTTGAGATATAATATCCTAACTAATCAAGGCTAGGTAATCACATAATTTGATTAGTAAACGCTAGCTGATTACGCCAACACATGAGGGAGAGAAAAATCACTTGTTCTAATGAGTAGATGCAAAAAAGAAATGTATGATCCATTTTCTTCCTTGTCATTAGATAACTCCCTGTCTTCCTGCTTTTTATTACCTCATTCATCTTTTTTTTCTTTCTTTTTAACCAATGAAAGAGAATGTTTAAAGGAATGTGTTAAAGAGTGTTTTGGTATTATTTCTGATAAAATAATGCAGAATCAGGGAGTTGCTCGGGTCCCTCCATCGTCATATAAAAATTAGCATTCGATACTCGAACCTTGACCATCACAGAAAAGCCCACATCTGTTTCAGTTGATCTGTTAAAAGCTGTTCCCCTACTGTTAACAAACTAGTATTAGCATCTTCATGAACCCTGGAGTTTTTCTTGCACTCCAAAACAACAAGACCTCCTCTGTTTCCACTCTCATACAAGTAAACTTCGGTGTCTGTAACGCCGCCCCATGCATCAACGCTCATGTTGGTCTATGTCCACGTGAGGGTTCCATGTGACTGCGCGTAGAATGTCCCGAGAAAACCGGTTTCAGTTTGACATTGCCGTCTTTGTGAATGTACTGGCACAAAACTGAGAAAAAACATGTAACCACTTATGGAACCTTCCGTACACATGTCCATCCTACACGTCAATCCTGATACAAAGGAGCTCGGATATCAATCCTGATACAGGACCACGAATGTCAATCCTAAACACCCAGGTCATCCTGTCCAGCAGATTTTCTATTATACTTATTTATTCAAATAAGTTAACCACTTTATCTTCTAATAGACTTCAGATTATGAAGAACTCAGCAAATTGGAATTGATCATATTATAAGGACAAATATGGGGTACAGTATGTGTATGTGGTACACAATATGAGGAATATTATTATAGATTGCTGAAATCATGGGTATTATTTGATTCTTGATTCTTTCACCTGTTCGGTTCTTCTTCTATATATGACTAGTGTGGGGAGTGTTTGTTTTCTTTAACTTTAACACATAACAACTTTGAAAGAGTTTCAAAGCCATTTTCTTAAAAATGACTTCAATTTTCTTGTACAAAACATGAAGTATTTAATGAATCATGCCAGCTATTTAGTGTGAAATAAAAAAACCGCACGAATACTACGAATACATGTGTCCAGTTTCTATTGGCTAATTGGAAGTTGCAAAAAAAAAAAAAAGAGAAATAAGAGAAATTATCCCAGAAGTCATTTTACAGTTAATATTAGGATAACTCCTTAAATATTTTTATAAATAAGTATAAGCTATGTGATACTTTTGTAAACATGTAAAAAAAAAAAATTTAAACATGAGTGTATTACCATAAATTTATAAATAAAAATAGAGAAAACAATTTATGCATTAAAAAGATAAAGAAATTCTATTATCCAATTGCAAACTATCATATACAGTATTTTTGTTGACTTTCATAATAACTATATTAAAAGTTATATCAATGATTATTTTTTAGGGATTAACTATCTTAAAAGAATTCACAATGCATAGTCATTCAACTTATAAAAATATATACTTCCTCCTGTCTCAAATATATAAAAAAAAAGGATCCATGAAAACTAAGAAAGTTAGTTAATTATATTTAATTATACTAATTTTAATTAAAAATTATTTTTTCCACTTACCTTTCATTGAAACTTGATATTAAGAATAAAAAAAAGTCATTAGAACTAAAATCTTAATTAAATAAAGAATATTTTAAAGATATTAGCATTAAATGAGGTAAAATTAGTTAAAATATTTTATATTTAAGACCAAGAAAAATGTATTTTATTTTCTTATATTTAAAGATCTCAGGGAGTACAAATGTATAAGTTTGGTTTACATTGAATTTGTTTTCAAAATCAAATCTGAAATCCAATCCAAATTCAATAAAAATAATATTTTATTTTTCCGTTTGTTTTTTATTTTATTTTTTGGAACATTTTTTCGATTTTTATTAGACTGAATCAATTTATAAGCGACCCTACTTTTTTTTTTACCTGTTATACGAAATACAAAACTTTACAAATTTATGGTAATAATGGTATATGTATATATATATATATATATATATATATATATATATATATATGTTAGTGTTTTCAGGACCATCCTTTTGAACTGAATGTGTAAACTGTAAAGAACCAGATTTTGGTTGGAGTTTTTTGTTTTTTAAACCATACCTTTGGCCACTAAGTGATAAAATATATAGTTTCTTTGGATTTCGGTGGGAGACGGGTAAGTTTTTTCTTTTCTGGTAATATAGACGTGTGAGTTTAAGGGATAAAAAACATAATTTGTATTTTTTAAAATTCTTTTAAAATAAAAAGATTTTGTTTCTGAAAGCAAATCTAATTTAGAGTGGAAAAAAAATACATAATGTTCTTGTTAGATTATGAGTTTTGACCTTAAAAATTATTACAAACGTAACAGTTTTTCAACATTAATTATTCCACTTCAAACTTTTTACAATGTAAAAGTTTTCCAAATTCATATCACGTAAAGTTAAGCTTATAAACACTCAGTTATGGATGTAAAAATCTTGAAAAATAACCTCCTTTTTCTTCAAAGTGGAGCTGAGTCATCTAACGATCCTTTTTGCAAGTTGATGATGAGAATGCGCATGCTGACTTTGAAGAAACCGTGTGGGGTTCTTGGAGCCAGCAAATCTCTCCTATCTCCAAACGTAATGATGAGTTACTTTGTTGTTGCTGTCTGAATCTTTAGTTTAATGATTCAAAGCATGTCACATAAATCCTCTGTCACTGCAAATCTTTAGTATAAATTTCAACAAGCATGCTTACAAGTTACAATACACGTGGAGGAACGACCAAAATAACAGGCAACTATATAAAAATCGGTATATATGACTCGGTCTAATTATTAAATTGAATTAGATGGGGAAAAAATATTTTTTTTTTCTTTTCTAGACCTACGGTATTCCTTGATCCAGAATCTTAGAATAATCTTCAAATTGAATTTCATGTCACATGTTTAAGAAACAAGATTATCAAATCACAGTACCACATCATATTAACTAAAATTATTTGGTTTGATTTAATTCAATTCATCGTTTTCTTTTTTCAAACCAATTCAAATTAATTCAATTTTTGAAAATTCCTAAACAGACCACAATTTGAAACCTACCAACTTGGTTTCCCTACTTTTAAAGGCTGAATTATAGTTCCCACACATGCACGGTTGAACATTGATAAAAAACAACGTGGGTGCAACTCGTTGTCTTCTTTTTTTGGTAAGACTCGTTGCTGTCTTCTACGACAAATGAAATAGATAGAAACATTTTAATTTTGACGTTCACACACACAAGTAAATACCTTACAAAAAGGTTGATGCCAACGCACTAACAAAACCAGCCCACTTCCAACTACCTAAAAATTGACACATGAGCAACAATGGAAAACAAGGTTTGATGCCAATCCATTTCCAGCACTATAGCTGAATAAGCCAAAAAAAAAAAATGAAAGAATCGAATTGTGTTATTTTGTTGTATACCCTGATAAATACAATTCAAAAGATGATCATATGTAAAAAGGGGAAAAAATCATAGTAATTGGCAAGTCTCTCCAAAGATGTCAGTAAAGCAATCAACTGTGACATTGGCAAGAAATCAAGGATACATAGATCTATACAAAAGATAAAGGAAGAGATAGTTGCCCAGGATCAAGAGCTTCCACTGAAACCTTGACTGTTCTTCATCTTTCTCATTTCCATTTCCCTTGTCGTTTGGCGGCTCTGTGCTTCACTGCTTGAGCCAGATGGGTTTAAACCATACTCACTTGTAGCTGCACTGTACTCACTGCTTGCACCATACTCCTGAGTTCCCAATGCCATTTTTCTGAACTTTTTCATGTCTTCCTTATACTGTGCAGTGTCATAATCTGAGCTTTCATGAGAACTGTACATAGTGCTGTGTCCAGGTCTAATTCCTTCGTTAAGATCTGCTAGAGAGACATCTCCTTCCAGAGCGCGGACAACCTGTAGTTTGTGATATTATTATCAGAGTCAATAGAAAAATTCTCTCTCCCATATTGCATGATCATGTTCTCAAATCACAGGCCAATTCAAGATTCTTCATTCTAGATATACCAATACAAGACATTTTACTGCCCTATGTATTGGAGAATTAAGTATGAGCTTAGCATATCGATACTTGACAAATGACAACAAACTTCTTTAATTTACCTGGCTCATCCTTGGTCGACGCTTTGCTGAATGACGTATGCAAGCCGCAGCAGAAGCCACCATTCGTGCCATCTCATTAGGATCATAGTCATTCTGGAGCCTTGGGTCAATAATAGAATCAAAATCATCCTCTTCCAAAGCTCGTGTGAGCAAAGGCCTAGCCTGTGATGATAAAGATGGTTTTAGTTAAGAGCTGATCTGTGGCACAATGTTCAAGAAAAAGAAAAACAGAAACCTCTCTATTGCATAAATGTATATACACGTTATGAGTTTATAGTTACAAGTGATAATCAGGCCCAGAAACAAGGAGCGCCATAATACTTACCCAGTCTACCAAACTATCCTCCATGAAAGTTTGATTTTTATCAACGGGCCGTCGTCCGGTTATTAACTCAAGGAGCATGACTCCGTAGGAGAAAACATCTGATTTGTCTGTGAGTTTTCCACTAGAAGCATATTCTGGAGCCAAATACCTGAAAGTAGCAATTGATGCATGATTCATGAGTTGGAAATACAATGTCAAACAACAAAATATGAGACAGCTTATTGTTGTTGGTTTTACTTAATCAACGAAAACTGACAACAATAAACACATGGCACAGCACAGAGACAAAATATTTCACTTTAAAAATGAAAGTTTGAGGTTTTGAGCCATGATGTACCCTCTACTTCATGTCATTAAAGAATAACATAATAAATTACTTCAGATCTTAATAGCAGATTAATGAACAAACAACTTTTCATTATGATATCCAAGGTTTTTGAGAAGATAGATAGAAGGAAGTCTGTTCCTACCCAAAAGTCCCCATAACTCGAGTAGAAACATGAGTATTGACATCAGAAGAAAACTTTGCAAGACCGAAATCTGCAACCTGTCAACAAAAACAAAGGTCTTGTTACTAAACAATTCTGTCACGACTTTACAATAACATTTTAAAGGGTGCATCACCACTATATAGAACAATGGAAGTTGTTTTATCAATTAGAGGACAATGAGCAGTTGTTATATCAACTTTTGCTAAGTGTTGGTAAGACCCATAACAGAACAACACACCTTTGCTTCAAACTTAAAATCCAGAAGGATGTTGGCAGCTTTGATATCACGATGGATGATCTTAGGATGACCTGGACATACAGAAAATTAAAATCAACATTTAGGTTGACATAAATTAATTACAGTTGAAGAAATAAAAGTCAAGAGTACAAACATACAATCTTCATGAAGATACGCCAGTCCCTTAGCAGATCCTAAAGCAATTCTTAGTCTTGTGGGCCAATCCATGGTAGGTCGCCCTCTTCCTGCAGTGCAAATAACCATCAAAACCGCTTCCACCAAAAGCATTAAGCCACACAATAGTATTGGTAGTTGGTGCCTAGCCCACTTTCAGCAGAAAAGATGGACCAACTAAACAGACTTTTAAGAGGAATCTTGTGATAGAAAGCTAAAACCAGAGGTACCAACCATGCAAATGGAATTCCAATGTGTTGTTGGGAACAAATTCGTAAACAAGCAGCCTCTGGGACCCAGTGATGCAGTATCCAACCAAAGAAACAAGATGCTTGTGATGGACACGGCTAATTATCTCAACTTCAGCTTGGAATTCACGCTCCCCTTGCCCACTTCCAGCCTTCAATTGCTTCACTGCCACCTCCTTGCCATTGGGAAGAATTCCCCTGTGCACATATCCAAATCCTCCTTGTCCAAGGAGGTTGGCATCAGAGAAGCCATCAGTTGCGCGTGCCAACTCCTCGTACGTGAATGTGCTCTTAGAGAATCCCAATGCAATTCCTGGAGAAGGAGGAGGAAGAAATTCACCACCTGAATAGTTTGATCCAGACCCGCCACTGCTGATGATGAAAGGAGGCGGTGGTGGGGGAGGTGGAGCAACATAAGCCGGTGGAGCAGGTGGTGGAGATGGCTTTGGAGGCATCATTGAGACCACATGATCTTGAGGAGGGGGAACATTGTGTTGCCATTGACGTGGGGGACCACCATATGCATCATCTAACAATTGTGAAGAAAACATCATGAAATGAGTAATTATCATTAGACTAGAATTGAATACCTTTGAACATCACCAAAAGACACAAAGTAAAGAGCCATTCATTTCTTCAAGAATTAGAACAATATCTAACGATTGTGAAGATATCAACATGAAACGAGCAATGGTCAGTGTGGATAAACTTCTCTCAAGTTAAAATCAACTTAGGCAATTCAGCTTTTTATAAAAACTCTCATCTAAGGTTTCAAAAATTCATTTTGCCTTCTTGTTTTCTTCTCTAAGTGCTTATAGAGAAGTTTATCCAAACAAAGCCTAATTATTATTAGACTTTGAATACACCATTGAACATCACAAAAAGACACAGTGAGGAGCCATTCATTTCTTCAAGAATTAGAACAAAACTTAACTACTTAGAAAAAACCTAAAACAAATAGTAACATATGAAAATACAACCAGCTAGCTATACATGATTAATAATGTCAATGTGCATCATAAGCAACGTGATTCAGCAAGAGTCAAGAGAATCAACTAAGGGATTAAACATTGAAAACATCTTGAAACTACATATAATTTACTCGAACCTTAAAAATTTTTAAAAAAATCAATAAAATTAGCAAAAACATGCAAGGCTTTTTCACTAACATTAGATCAAAGGTGAAAAACAAAAAGAACCTTTTGTAGCTAAAGCTCACTCACCTTTAGGTCCCCGCGGCGGTGGCGGCGGAGCATAGTACTCTTCATCACGTCTTCTCTTCTTCTTCCGGCAACATATACAGAGAATGCTCAACACAAGAAGAACCGCCACAGCCCCAACGGCGATTCCCACCACCACACCGGTCGAAATACTCGACGAGGAAGACGACGGAGGCGACGGCGGCGACGGAGTGGTCGGGCTCGATCCGGACGGAGGAGAGGGCGAGCTCCGGGACGGTGGACTCGGAGTGCTGCCGCCTCCGCCGCCACTGGGAGGCGAGGGCGGCGAGTTCGACGGCGGTGACGGCGGAGAAGTCGAAGGCGGCGAAGTTGACGGCGTGGTTGGAGTGGACGGTGGAGCAGAAGGAGTGGACGGTGGAGGGGCGGAGGGAGTCGCCGGAGGGGGCGAGGAAGGAGTTGATGGAGGTGGCGATGAAGGTGTCGCAGGCGGCGGAGACGACGGAGTTGCCGGCGGAGGTGACAACGGAGTCGAGGGAGGCGGCGCGGAAGGTGTAGCGGGAGGCGGTGCGGAGGGAGTTGACGGAGGAGGCGCGGTGCCGTTGGTCGACGGCGGCGAAGACGGCGCGGGGGCAGTTGACATTACCGAGAATGATTACAAAAATAAAAATGTGAGATTGAAAAAGAAAGAGAAAAGCTTAAGAAAGCTAAGAATAAGGTTTTATGTTTGTGTCTCTCTCTAAAACAAGGGTTGAGAGAGAGAAAGAGAGAGGGGACAATGGAGCATGGTTTGCTTTGTTTGAAGCGTTTTATCTGAAAAAAACCGTGGATTCTCGTTCTCACCTATCAACCTTTGACGCTGTTCTGTGTAACACTGTCACTGTTTTTTATCTTTTATTTCATGTTATTGGTTGAGCCAACCAGCGAAGACAAACGGGTACCGTGGGACCCACACGAATGCCTCGCGGACAACTTCTTCTTACAATTTATTTAATTACTAATTAATAAGTAGTAATTAGTTTCCACTTATAGTTCCTATTTCATTTTTATTACTCGTTTGGATTTTTTTTCTTCTTCTCTAACTTTATTTTTTTTTTAATATTTTGCTGCTCTGTCCGTTCGGTCATCATTGGTCCATTGCGACGGTTGCTTTTTTTCTTTTTAGGAATTTGCTTTATTATTTGCATTTTTGTTTGCAATTACTTTTTTTTCATTGACAAGTACTATTTGATTTTTAAAGAAATTAAGGTTATGTTTGAAGTCATTTTAGTTTTAAATTTTAAAATTTTTAAAAATATTAAAAACTTGCTACGTGTTTAGATGCAAAAATGAATTCATGACTTTTTTTGAGGTTCTATATATGTTAATGGGATTAGTTTTCTTTGGAAAAATAGTTTTTTTTTTCTAATATTTAAACCTTACCATATGGGTGTTACCGTGTTCCCATTCACGCCTACGTAAAGTCGTGAAGAAGACAAAGGCCTGCACATGACAATTGCAGACTCAAATATCGTAAACAAATAGTATCACTTTTAATTAAATTAATTAATTAATTAAGGTATGTTTGAATTCGGTATTCAACCGTTAAGCACACTCTCCGCTGCAAAAAGCGAACTAATAAATAGAAAATAGCTATCAAAGGTCGTGTTCCGCAGCATGTGCAATCTGAGCTTCATTGAGTTCAAAATCCTTGTACTTTCACAAATTATGGAAAATCAAGTTAGAAAAAAAAAACATTAGTGTTAAAATCCATAACGTGTTTCTTCATTAACGCCGCAATTACAGACCTTGAGCCATGAAGTCTAAGAAGAATGAGGAAGTATCATATGGAGTGATTTAATTGTGTTAACGTGCATATCATATTAAGAGTAAGGATATATGAATGTATGCAGTTTAGCATTAAATTGCCCTTTCCATTAATGATTTTAATCGATACTTGCAATTACTACTTACCAATATTAATAAAGATCAAGAGCCTATACTTCGATTTCACCCAACAATTTCAGTTGGCACTTAAATGCAAATAATAAAGCATCATTATGACATTATGAATTGCTGATAAAAAAATTAGGGTTTTACTAATTCGTGTCCTTAACACATTAGTTAAGAAATTAAAGAGAAATGTAAATCATAGAAAAGCATAAAAAAATATGAATAACATACTTTTTTTTTTAATAAAAATATTTTTACTTTGAATTTTTTTAACCAATATCCTAGAAGTATTAATTAGTATTTGCAAAAAAAAAAAAACTATGCTGAATATAAAAGCCAGTTGTCTCAACTCGTTTTTATTATAAGGTTATCCTCTTATGATTGGTTAATTGTAACTGAGTCAAAGATTAGGTAACCCGTTTTATGTATATATGCAGAAAGACTAATTAAGGTTTTTTTTATAAATAAAAAAATATTGTAGCTGTTACTCTACGAGTTAAGTGACCAGCTGGATAACAATAGCAAACAACGCGACATGATATGGACATCCTTACTCATAATATTAAAAAACAATAACATTCGGACTTGTAAAATTCAAAGATAAATTGTATTTAATATGACATTTGAATCATGACACAAAAACATGTTATTGTTTTTACAGTGAGCATTATAAAAAAAATGATGTATATATAATTGTTTTTTGGTAACTAGTGTGTATATAATTTAACTCAAATTCAAAACATCCGTATTCAAATATTATCCTTTGCTCAGGGTACTATTAGTAGTAAAACACCTTAAAAAAGCGATGATCGTGATTAGTTCATGTAACAACTTGGTTATTCTTCAAATATACAAATGACAAATACAGTTTCTCTTACTGTTTTGTGATCATTGAATTATTTTAATATTTTTTATTGCAGTTATGAAACAAACGTGTATATATATATATATATATGAACTAAATTAAATTAAAATTACCCACATAAAAAAGTTTAGATTTAAAAATCATTTTTAGAATAACTAGTAATATATACTTCACCCAAATATAATAAACTAGATAGAGTTTTAAAATAAGATTATAATTTTTTTCTAAATACACCCGACTTGGTAATGAGTTAATAAGTTTTATATTTATTAAAAAAGAATTAATTATTACTTTTCATTTTTTATGAATATTAACTGTTTTGAAAGTTATATTTATTTTTTATTAGTTTTTTTAGTCTTCTGTCTGTTTAATTTTTTTTATAATTTTTCTTCTTAAATTTGAATAGCTTTGTTTTTATTTATTTAATGTGAATTAACTATATATTTCATAATTTTTAGAATTTTTATTTATGTTATAGATTTTACATAAATTAAGAATTAGCATATTTCTAGAAAAAAATAGCATGTAATAGATGAACTAATAAAAGATATTCGAGAGTAAATGTTTTAGTATATATTTTTTGCATATGATATTGTACTTATTGATAAGACCAATGATGGTATTAATAGGAAACTTGAATTGTGGAGAAACACTTTGAAGTCTAAATGATTCATATTAAGCCAAAGTACATGAGTTTTTATTTGTAAGAGATGATGATCAAGATCTCGTGCATCTACTTGATCAAAGGTAGTCAAGAAAGATGATTTTAGATACTTGAGATCAATTTTGCAAAATTGTGGAAAAATTGATGAGAATGTAAATCATAAAATCAGAATGGATGAAATGACAAATTGCAGCTGGGTTGTTGTGTGATCGGAAATTCGCTTAAAGTTAAAAGGAAAATTCTATAAAAACAACTGTAATACTTGCAATGTTATATGGAGCTTAATGTTGGCAAGCATGTAAGTAACGTGAGCATAAAATAGGAATAATAGAAATGAAGATGTTAAGATGAATGCGTGATTATATAAAGATAGGTAAGATAAGAAATGAATATATTTGAAGAAAGGTAACATAGTACTAGTGAATGAAAAAATGAGGAAACATAAATTGAGGTGGTTTGAGCACGTAATGAGACGACCCCTGGATGCTCCCATAAGAATAAAAGTTTATTATCAAAAGTTCAACACAAATAGAGATAAAGGTAAACCGACACTTACATAAGAAAAAGTAGTTAAACAAAACTTAATGAAGTGAGATATAAATTAACAGATGTTATGCCTTATGACGGAATAGAGAAAAACTATACATTTGATAGAGGGTTAAACATGTAATCTATATATTTCAGATGATCCATTTTTAGTCATTTTTGCATTCATCTCTTTCCTTCTTGTTTTCCCTTTTTTTTCTTTTCAATATCTTAATATCTATCATTTTCTAATTAGTTTGGATTAAAAATATTGTTGATGTTAAACCAAAAGTTAAAAATGTTAAACCAAAAGTTAAAAATATATACTCTCTTTTTTTACGTTAAGCGAATATTATACTTAATACTAGCTAAATTGATACGATCTTATATTAATGAGTGCTATGATAATGTCTTTTTTTTTAAAAAAAAAAAAAGTGCTACGGTAATGCATTTTCATTTCCTGCATTGATTACATAAAGTTGAAATAATTACTACTTTTACTAATGAAGTCAAACAGAATATAAATAGATAGTTGAATCTTTTACATAATT
>PYAF01005920.1:646039-661392 GCA_007407185.1 Glycine tomentella
ACTTTTACTGTGTATAATTAAAAAAATATTATAAGATTACTGTTTTACTTTGGTATTTTTTATATTTCAAACAAAATTAATTATTAGTTGAAAATTATCTTTAATATATATATATAATGAAAGAAATTGTAATTAGTTCTATAACAGATTATGAAGTCTAGTTTGAATGGGAGAAAGAAAGAAGAAAGATAATGTAAATAACAATATATTGTTATCAAAATAGCTTTTATTTTTTATTTTCTATTTAATTTAAATTACAAAAAAATTATTTTTTATTTTTATAAATAAATGAATTTTACTTATTTAGAAATAATTTTTGTTTTACACTTACTTTAAATTAGAAATTCCATTTGTTAGATATTTACCATAACAGCTATCACCATCCCCCAGTTATAAATGACATGAATAAAAAAACGACAGAAGAATTTTTCAAGACCTACAAAATCTGTCCGGCACTAATTTACGGGATGGTAAAATTTTCAGGAAGAAATTGATCATTTACTCAGAAGAAGAAGAAGAAAAAACGGTTAAGATGGTCTAAATACTGGTGGAAATTTTCTCTTTCATAATCAACAAAATAATCAATGGAGTGAACGATGGTTAAAAGGACACAAACTAAGTTGACCGAAATGGATTGACAACGATTGTATGAGCAAAAATTCTGGAGTAAAAGGTTATGCCCCATATGTAACGATATCTTAGTAAGAGAATAATAGTGAAAACAGAAAGAAGAAAAAGAAAAATACACTCTTTCTGTGTGTCTATGTGCTGTTGGAGAGTGGAAAGATATGATGCTTATTCAAATCAATTTTGTGCAGGCTTCCAATAAGGAATTGGGATTTGGGAATATGTTTGAGTTTGACTTTGAATTTTTCCCTTTTGTTATGCCTCTCATCTCAGACAGCAATAACACATATAACTAATTCACAGGCTTTCTAGAAATGGACCAAATAGAAGGGTGCGACTGCCAGATAGGATACTAAAACTTGGCATTGGCCTTTGCCAAACAACAACTGTAATAACTTTGGATGTTGTATAGTTTGCTTCTAAGACAATAAGACATGAATAAAATATTTTCCAAAAAAGATCAGATTATTTTTAAATATGAAAAATAAAACATGTGAAGACAAGCAAGTAAGAATTATTCAGTTGTATTTTCTGACAAATTTATGTACTTGTTCAATTTTCGTGTAGACATAAAAAATAATATAAATATAATGAGTATTCCTGATCAAGTGTGTTTTATCTTTTAGAATCTAATTTTGACATATCATTAATATAAAAGGTTTAAAGGGTTAACAAACAATAAATTATTGTAAATAAAATTTTTAAAATCTTCTTATATATTTTTGATGGTATAGTTAAAATTTATCACCTCTTTATTTTTGCTTGATTTAGGTATGGTTTTTAGCTTATTAACCATAGTTTTAACCATGCTTAATAGTACCTTTTCATTTTAAGAGGGTTTGGTGATGATAAAAAAAGTATAGAATAAATTAAGGAAGTCATTTGGCACTTTCCGAAAATTAACCTAGTCAAATGCAACTCTAACGTCTCAACTAGGGGGTGTTTGGGGAGGGGGTAGTAAGTTGTGGAGGGATTTTCAGAAATCATTTTGGAATTTTTTTGGGTGCTTCTCTTTGAGTCTTGACACACACAGTTCTCTTTTTGCATAAATTATAGGAGTGATTATAGCCATTGAGATTGCAGAGATGAGGGGATGGCGTAACCTTTGACTTGAATGTAATTTGCTTTTGGTAGTTCAAGCTTTCAAAAATCACAAGTTAGATCCTCAGACTCTTAAGAATAGATGGTATAATTGTATAGACATTACTAAGAATATTACTTTTTAAAATTGGACATATCTTTAGAGAGAAGACAACACTTATGCTGACAAACTTGTCTCTTTTACTTCATCTTTCTCTGATTTTTATTGGTGGAATTTTGGTCCTCTTTTCATTACACGGAAATGAATAAAAATAGAATAGGATTGCCAATTAAACTATAGATTTTCATAGTTTTGTCTCTATGGGTTTGGTTTATGCCTCCTATGGACCTTTTTATATTTACTCTTTTCTTTTTTGGGAATATAATCTTCTTGGTTGGTGGTCGTAGATCTCTAGGGTTTTGGAGTGTGAACCTAATTGAAATTTCTAACAATAAAGAGAGATTTGTTGATTTGATTTATTTTTAAAAAAATGGCGGAAGTGTAAAACTGCAATAGGGATAATAAATGCATAATTTATGGGAATATTTAAGGAGATTGTCTTATTTATAATCTTAATAATTCGTGTATTTATTAACATTATCAAATAAGATATATTAATATAATTTAAAATTAGCTATGCATTGTAATTAGATTGATATCTCTATGAATATATCTGGAATTTGAGGATAAAATTGTGGCGTTTAATGTCTGACAGGTTGGGAACCATGCTTTTCATGGACCATGGTAGTTGCATTAGTTTGTTAGTTCAAATGAATCATAGGGTAAAATAAAATAATGAAAGTGGCTAAATTACATAAGAATACGAACATTTTTCCTTGAATTTTCTTGTCTCTTTGTGCTGCGTTGCTCTTGTATTGGTACATCCGCTGCGTTGTTTAATCAATCAACAATCTAAGGTGGGTATGGGACTCAGATTCACAAGCCATTCCTTTTTTTTTTCTTCTCTTTTTTTCATTTTTTCATTGTAAGTGCTTAGCTAAGCATATTCACATAGGCACATGGGGTATCAAACAGTGTCAATTATTATATTTGGCTTCCTATCGCTCTCATAATTTGTGCCGTGACATTCGTCTCATTACATACATTCGTCTGATTTTGTTTTAGTTAGTTTCTATACTTTTTTGGATCCTCAACTCAATACTTATTGTTTTAGCAAGTTCCTTAATTTAATTATTCTTCAAAGTTGGTTATCAATACGAAAATACTAAACGTCAACTTTCTATTTATTATAAGTTGTTCTGATTTCTTTTCTCATCGTTATTCAAAATTTTATGCAATTAGAAATTGAATTGCATGTGTACCAACTATATGCCTTAGCTTTATGATAAAACAAATGAGGTTGAAGTTGAATTTAAAAAGAGAGAGAGAGAGAGAGAGAGAGAGAGAGAGAGAGGGAGAGAATAAACCTTACGTAAATGCGTTGTTTATTAGTTCAAAAGCATAATCAATATTTGTGTCAACATATTGAATGTGTTCTTGTGATATTCGTGATTAAAACACCGTGGCAAGAGAGGAACCGTGGAATTTTTGTAAGTTTTTTTATTAAAAGAAAAACTTTGACGGTTAACTTTCTAAAGTGAACTCTTAAATTGATCCCTCTAAAATTATAGGTATTATTAGATTAGTTCTTAAAAATTTAAATTATCAATTTTTTGATTTGATATAATCGTAATTATGGACTTAGGCTCCTCAATTGTATCTCAAGGTATTTTTACAAACTTTTATCATTTATATTACACATATTTTTTGTTGGAGTTTAGTCATACTTTACATTTTCAAAAGTGTATTCTATAGAAATTGACATAGTGTATTGTCAATTGCACTATGCTCAGTGGATAATTATCAATTTAACAACTAACCTAAATTATAGGTGTTATTAGATTAATTGTAATCCTACATTCTAAGTTCCAAGCGTGGAATTCATAGTAAATGTTAGCGGGCACAGTGTAAAATACTTTGTTCTGGGTATTTGATGCCTTTATCTTTCTATCTAATCTGTGTGGGTGTCATGATCGAAAGCATTAGCCACAGGCTGGGGAAGCAAAAGATAAATTCGAGTTCTTCACTCTTTTAGTTCCTCCTCCTAGGGCTTAGTAAATTGGAATCTCATTGATAATTGACAGACAGCACAATTATATACCCTACCCCGGGAAAAGGGAAGCTCTAAATCTTTATTTTTTGTAACTAGGACCTAACTAGGTGTATATTATGAACTGAAAAACTACTTTAGCCTAAAAAAAGAAACAAAAGTCATCTAATGTCATAACTCATAACAGAGTGACATTTACATTTGTAGCTAGTTTTCAGTATTAAAATCACTAATTAATTTGACAAAGATACTACAAAATAAAAATCATCATAGAATGTTATTTCCTTTATAAATCTCTATGACGTTGAGATCTTAATAAACACCAACATATTAATTATATACTCTACGGAACGTTTGAAACTAGCGTTGAGTTTAAGCTGAAAGCAATTGTATATCAAAGAAAGGAACATCATAGGCCCACCACTGATCAGTTCATTAACCCAAATTGATCATGAAGAATATGGGGGCATACAAGTACTTAAGAACCCCACTTTCCATAACTTCCCGGTAACCATAACACAAACACATGCATGCTAGCTTCACTGGGACCATGTACAACGAGGAACAACATGTATTTATTTATATTTTAGAAACGAATGTCTGTCTTGTATATTTTGGGCTCGAAGATTTCTTTTGTGCTTTTTTATTACATTAAGGATTTGTATGTTGTGCACGTTCGTGGATGAACATGAAAAAAATATCTTTATTTAACTTTTATTTATTCGTTTGTTTTGGTTCTTCTTATCACGTTATGAGACGACCACTAGATGTTCTTGGAAGAATAACAATTTGTTATAAAGAATCCAACATAAAAAGAGGTAGAGGTCGACCTAAATTTATATAGGAAAAAATAGTTAAATAAGATCTGAGTGAAATATAGATTGATGAATGGTATGTCTTAGGACGGAGTAGAGAAAAACTACAAACTTGGTGAAGAGTTAAACCCATCAGTATTTCTATGTTCTAGTTATTTTTTTTTTAGTTCTTTTTTTCTTCATTTTTTCCCTCCTCCTTTCACTCTTTTTTATTTTAACTTATTTTTAATCTCTTTTATCTTATTTTCCGCATTTTCTTCTCTTCTCTCTTTCTCTTTTTTTATCTTATTTTCGATTTATTATTAGATTCATCTACCGTACCACCGACTCCAATTAAAAGTGTTCTTGATATGGTTCTTCCTATTGCGTTGATAATAATTTATTTGCCGTGTCACACCACACGAGAGCCAGCTTCTGTGTGAGGTTGGCATCCCAAGCCATTGTTGTCAATTCACGACGTGCGCCAGCCACAACCAGGGTATCCATTTTTGTCTGATGCCTTTAAGCTATCTATTCTGAATATATAGTCATAACCACCAATGTGAATGTGATGTCTAGTTTGAACTGAGAGGATTCACTATCTCGCTTCAAATAAAAGTGATAACTTTTTCATGCATTTAAAAATTCTATAAGAGTTCCTTTTTTTATCAATAGCAATTCTATAAGAGTTATAAACGTAATTTTTGGTGGAAATTAAATAAATTTAAGTATTTGTATTTTATAAATAAAATTAATTAATTAGATATCTACTTCACTTTTTATGTTACATGAATTTAACAAAATTTATTCTTTGAGTCATGTAATATTAATAGAAAAATTATGCTTTTGTCAAACTTTCAGTTATTCAACACCTGTCCAATATAAGAAATATTTGAGGTGAAATTTAAAATCTTGGATGGGTCTTCCAAGAGTCATACTCCAATTAGATATTGGGTTTGTTATATGCTTAATTACTCATTAAATTTGGATAATGAATATTTAAGCATGATAGTCATTGGACTAACATTTTTGCTTTGTTAGGCCATATGAGCCCAAGTGAGTCTAAAAGTGTCCCAAAATATAAATAAATCAAAATATCAAAGGTATACGATGTTATAATTAACATTTAATTGTATTTTAAATGAATTTATTTAATGAATTATCAACTTGTAATTTTTTTTTGTACCAGGACAAATGTCATGGATGTCTCCTAATTTAATGAGTTAGAAACTAATTTCACTTGTTATACCTGACTCAGTTAGTCTAACCAATTTTTGCATAAAAAAAATAAAACATGATTTCTCTTTTTAAATAGATTATTTTTTCATATGTGAATACAATAGAATCTTATACTATTACATTAATTCTATGAGTTTAACTTATAATTATATAAGATATTTTAAGCATCATCTAATAAGAACTGTAATTATTCATAATAAAAATAGAACATTTTTTTTACAATAACGATAATAAAGATCGAATTTAAGTCTTCATGCATCAATTTCAACCCTATCACGAGATTGATCCTAAATGTTTAATTATAACATTTAACTTGAATAAAGTAAAATATACTTACTATTGCTATTTTTTTAAGAGATACTTACTATTGTTTTTTTTTTTTTAATGTCTACTTACTATTGTTATTAATAGTTATAATTTTGATATTTTTACATAAAACTACGGACAATAAAAAAAAAAACATAAATTCAACCATACACTATATTTCAAATCCAAAACATAAGGGGATCGAGAGGCTTTCTCGTGATTGAAATTTTTATTAAAAATTAAAAAAATGCTATAACTATCATTACTATATACTGATTAAAATTGATTTATAAATTGGGACCAGCTAAAAAATAAATAAAATCCTCGAACGATTTGAAAGCTCGGAGCAAGAACAACTCCAAAAAGCTGGAGGGTCCAACCAATGTTTTATTTTTATTTTTTTTTGTACATACAACAAACTGTTTGATTAACCAAGAATGACAAAAACAACGGAAAGCAACTGAGCAGTGATTAGCGGAATTGATCATCAAAATCACAATCAACAAAACATTGTTCAGTCATCCAACGTAGCATTCACATTCACCACTCTAACAAATTAGTAGTGCCACTCAGGTATGCATATATGTTATGTCAATTCGATTAGCCCCACAAGGTAAGTCAAATGACATAGGTAGAAGATTTTTATAATTTAGCTAGTTAAACTTCTCTAGAAGCACTTCAAAAAAAAATAAGAAGAAAAAATGAAATTAATTTTTCCATAAATAAAAATAAGCTTCTCATTATCTAATTTTAAAAAATTAACTAATACAATTTTTCTAAAAGATAAGATGACATCTACAAATAAGTTAATGGAAAACTTATTTTAATTTCATTTTTTTTCTTACTTTTTTCTTCTAAAAGTTACTCTAGAAAAATTTATATCCAAAAAGGTCCTATTTACTATAATTTTTGTACATGAGCTAACCAGTCGAACTGCGAGCACACAAATTCTAAAATTTTTACAGCACTTTTCTTTGTTAAAAAGTTCGATAAATTATTCACTTTTCTTCCTTAATTAAGAAGAAAAACACCTCAGCTTTAGCTTTTTAATATGAATAAATAAGTATCTCAAGTAATTTTTTTCTACGACATTTAATTTGAACATCATTTGGCTTTTAAATTTTAATAAATGAAATGAAGTTTTGAATACCTTACTCTTAATATCATTTTAAATTTTTGTAATTTTATTTAGTGATGAAGGAAACCATTTGTTACTTATAATTTAAAAGAGACAGGCGTTTAATAAACTAGATGAAATTACAAAAATTTTGCAATTAAAAAAGATTGAACGCTTCACAAACTCACGATTTGCCTAAGAAGTTTAATTCACCCCCCATAATCTCCATGAAAGATAAATTTTATTATCATCAAAATACCCCAAATTTTCGAGCTTTTGCATTCTTTTCATCCCAAATGCCTTGTATTTGGATCCCATCAAAAGGTTCTCTTCTTTTACTTTTCTGTACTTTTTGTGGCAAATTTGTATCCAATCTTAACAAACACCAAGTGTTCCTAGTTTTAAGTTTTAATACATGCTTGGAATGGACAGATTTTATAGAAAAATATTTCTTTTTTAAACTCTTTCATGATGATGTAAAAAGGAAAATTATTTCTCTAAAATTAACCTAAACACCTAAACTCCGGTTAATCTTGGATCATTTCAGTCTGAAAAAAAAAATTCTCAAGCAACAGATTAAAACTAAACACTTAAAAAATAAATGGGCATGAAGACTAACCGGAAGCATACATAATAACATATGAAATGCATCTGCAGGAAGGATGCAATGGAAGTTTACATGCTGAAAGCCACCAAAGAAAAGATGCTGGAATGATGTAACATTTAATTTCTTATACGAGTTATTTTAGCTTCTTGAATTCCCATGAATTGGATAAGCATCTTTATTTTGTTCTAAATTTCAAAATGCCATCAAGTGCTTCTTTGTCAGCTTCATTGTCATATAGTCTCTTTAAGATTTTGATGGAATTTAGTCTAATCAAATCGATTTTTAATTATTAAACAAAGGGACCTTAAACAGAAATTGCCCTATTTTCAAGTTTAACTATTATAAAACCTTATTTTCAAGGCCCGTCTATGCTCCCTTTATTGAGGGGTGCACCATAAAACTGCCCTTGCTCTTAGCCAATCAGCTTCGTTGTAAAGATATATATAATCATTGAAATTTGAGAACCGGGTTAGGGTTAGGGAACAATAATATTTATAAGGGATTGCTAGATAAGAACCACATGCTCCAAATTATTTGATCGTTGAAACTATGATTCGAATAATCCATATTCCTTGTCAGAGTAAATGTGCTATCCTACACGAACAGTAGAGAGTAATCTTAAAAATATGCCGAGTTTTGACCCAGAACGCAAACCTATATTAGCATATTTTTCGAATTATCATATTAAAAAAGCTGTTGGATAATATTCTACTTGGTATGCATATCCAACACAATACTCACGAATTTTTACATAATTAACACTTTTTGTCTTTTAAACGTTCATACGTATATAGCATTAATCAACATCCGAGTGAAATTTGATTTAGATCTTTTAATTAAAGTCTCAAGTTCAAATCTTGTAGACAAAAAAAAGCAAATACAAGGAAAACTTCAAATCTTTTAATTAAAGTCTCAGTTCAAATCTTGTAGATAAAAAAGAAGCAATTACAAGAAAAATTTCACTACAAATGATTAGGTTCTCTAACCGAGATTATTAAGTTTTGCATTTATTTGCAAAACTGAGTTTACACCTGTAATGCAGTAACAAAAAAACTGTATATAACATTATCCAAAAGTGTTGTCCAATGTCCAATATAAATTTCAGATTTTAGCACACTGATAAACATACATTCAAATAAATATATTGGGTAGAGAATGAGATTTCACTAGTCTACAATTCAATGAAAGGCTATACATAGTAACATACTATGACTATAAGCATCTCAATGAAGAATGATGATTGCAGGGCAGCCTATATACATAGTACATGGGTAGCCAAATGTCTGAGCTAAAGGTCACAGACAACTTAGTGTGTAAAATGATAATTGTTTAGGTGGACATGGTGGGAAAAAAACAGATCCACTTTGTTTATAATTTAGACTTTAGATTCATTCTATTGTCTTGATGATGATTTCAGGCACCAATTACCTGGCCACAAAAGCAAATGCACTTTTGCATTGGCAGCAAGACATCATGATGTTCCAGGCAAATTGCTGCCTGTGCTGGAAAGAATTATGAAGGCACAGACAACTGAAAGTGAGAAGACTGATAACCAGGTGTTCTCTGTGTACATTTCCATTGCATCAGTGAAAGAAAATCGGGCTCGATCTTCGGCCCAATTACGAAGTCGGTCTGCTTCAGCTGCATATAATGCTCTTCCCTGAAACACACATGGCTCTAAGTTTTGGTTCAATTTATATCTCTCCATTTAACCATAGCTATGTAACATTGGATAACACACAGCAAAAGAAAGGGTTACATATGTACCTCAATAACTTGAATCAGGTTTATCGGGAAAAATCCAAGTCCCAAATTGACTAGAGATAGTGTCTGATAAGAGCTTATAAAGCTTGACGGTAGGGGTGCCTAAGCTTTATAAGCTCTAATCAAGCAATATCTCTAGTAAATGTGGAACTTGGATTTTTCCTAATAAGTTTAAATTAAAAATTAGGACGCATCACCAACTTGGTCCAGCAAGCAAATTAAATTGACTTTTAATTAAAATTTTCACTGAAATAAAAGATAAATACTATGTTTAAGGATAAACATGCATATGCACTTGCAAGCTTAATCCTTCAGGTCTCCCTTATATGCTATTATAATTTTTCAAATTCAAACAAAGTATCTTTGAAAATATATTTGACATTATTGAGAATTTTTCTTTTATGAATTATACCATGTAGTGAAAGTTTAAATCATCATTACATAATAATATATTTTGATTTCATCCAAACAATTGTCACCTGATCATCAAACCAGCGACCTCGCCGTAACCAAGCAGTGACCAAAGCAAGTAAGATTCTGGGAGGGGTCAAGTAATTGATAGCTTTGCCTGTTCCCTTAACAACCCGCATGCGTGGAACTAGTGTTCTAGCGACAGTTTCGGGAAGCTCACAGATGATGTTAAACATCTGCCTGTTTTGGACAGTTGAGCCACTGTGAAGAAACAAAGTTAGCACAATTATGAAGCAATATTCATTGGATCATAGAAAGTTATGTGAAGTAAACACAAGAAAGTTCTTAATTGTGGGGGAAAAAGAGACCGACGATGTTATCTTCAAATAAATAACTAGTTCTTATAGGAACAATGAGGACCACCAGAAAATATTGTTGCAGGCCGGAAAAGAAATTAGAACTTTAAAATTAGCAAGCTTAGGGAAGTGCCCCATGCAGAATAAAAAAGCACTTCGGAGAACCAAGTTAAAACAGGTTTGCAATAGAGATCTACCTTAAAAGCAGATCTGTAAGAACCATGCCTGGAGATGCAGTGTGGACACCTACTTTGGATCGCTTGCACTCCTTTAATAGTGATCCTTGAAGTTGCCTAAGGCCACACTTTGTAGAACCATATCTACCATATTAAATGAAAACAAAGAATGGTAAGCATCATTAGCAACCACCACCCACCATGACTTTTGAAGGACATATATGTGAGTTTTGCAAAAGCTTAACGGAATCATCAGCATCTTCCCATAGAAGAAACTACATTCTACTCACACAGCAGTCAAAGGTGTGCTAGAGCCTCCAGAACCCGCACCATCCATATTAAATATGTGACCTGCAATGGCTTGGTTTCTCATAACACGCATGGCTTCTCGAGTGCAGAGGATAGATCCAACCAAATTTGTTGAGACAATCTACAACAATTATAGACCAATCAATTTTTCAAGATAACGTTAAAGACAAAAAATTGATAATTTGGGAGCAAAACTTTTACATCTCAGTCTCAAGAGTCAAGACTGATAGAGTGACTATTAAACTTAACAACATTTTATTTTAGCAAAATAAATAAGAAACTATTCGTAATATATACCTGTTTAATATCTTCGTCACTGAACTGAAGCAATGGTCTAAAACCTTTATTTGTTCCGGCATTGTTTATCTGTTAAATAGTTTTAATATAAAAAATGCAAAAACAAAAAGATTAGAACCAGAAACATAAAACTGCATTCTGCAATGGAAAACTTAAATTTCACTGAAGGGATAACAAGCATATTGGTAGAGTCAGTCAATTAGTACAACAGTTCCTTTTCTCCAAGGCTTATCTTCATCAAATTATTGCATGTAGACAGACACCCAATTTATTAGTTTTTAATTACACATACTAAAATGTAAATACCATAAAAAATGACCACAGAATTTTTTTTATCTGAATATATTTCTATTTCTTCATAACATTGGAAAGTGACAAGATGAATATAAATACATGAGATTTTGATTGATAGTCAAGTTTTACAAGTTTTCAGCTATTAGTTTCAATAGTCTGTGTTCATGTACAGGTTTTATTATTATGTTCCCTCTTAGTTTAGATTCTGTATGCACTTCTCTGGTTTTATTCATGAAATCTGATGATGCTCAATGACAACAACCACACTTACCCAAATGTCAATATGACCAAGTTCTTTGACAGCGAAGTTAGCCAGACTCTGCACATCATGAGGTTCACAAACATCACAAGCAATGCCTACCACTTTTGCGTGAGAAAGCTTTGTCAGAGAAGAGCCAACTGCATTGGCAATGCCTTCCTTTAGATTTTCCTCAAGCTCTCTGATAGTTGCTTGCACAGACTCGGGGCTGTCTTCACAAAATGAGAGAGCGGGAGCAACGACAACGACATGTTGTTAGTAACACGTAGATGAAAGCCACAAAATATTATTTCAATCTCTACAAAATGTTCTCATAGTTCAAAACACCACCTGCGAGAGGTAACAATCACACGATCTCCAGAAAGAAGAAACTCCCGAGCTAAGGCTTTACCCAATCCCCTTGTACTGCACAAACCATTTACAAGATGCAATAAACAATGTCATGAAGACATCAGTACATATTATTACATATCATCAAAGTAAACCAATTCACAAAGCCATATATGTTCATGTTATGATAATTTCTATCTTCCACATCAAGCCAGAAGTATATAAGATATCACAGGTTCATTAAATAGCAAAAATGATGATAATCACTTAAGAAGAAGAGCATGAAGTTACTTTACCTCCCCGTTATGACAACATTACGTGGACCGGCACGACAATGTTCCTCCAAGACCATGTTAGCACCTATCATTGTCCCAATGATTACTCCTCCTAGCCAACTATACCATATTAATGCATCCATCTGACTGTCTCCACCTTCACAAATCTCTCAGAAAATTTAGCATCCCATTTGGGGAACCAATGCATAACTAGAATTTCATATACATCAACAGTTACGAAAGTTGCATATAGTCCAACCTGACATCTGAAATCCAATTGAAAGGATGACCCCAGTGCTCATCATAGTCACAATATACCTTCCAATTTGAATGGCAATCTTGTTTTTGCCAGTACACAAACATAGTTAGTTACGTTCAGCATTCAATACTACACAATATCAACCAAAATAAACTCAGTAACATTTATTTACAAAAATGCAATAAAAGAAAACAAGAACTTACCGAGGATAGGAGACCCTCCACCTTCACCACAGCTTGGCGATACTCATCATCTGATTTTGAACCCACCATGAAATTCCTCAGCAAGATAGACTTGAGGGAACTCCAAAACCCACTTTCCCTTTTGGTTTTTTCTTCATTTTTCTTCAAATTTCGCAACTTTTTCTCCTTTACATCCCCACCATCCTCAGTCCTAAAAGCCCTGCACACTTTCCCAGAGAACCGATCACAATTATGGCCAAAACCAAGCACCCCAGGTGAAGGGCATGAGCCAAAGCCCCTCATGAGCGACCTCGTTTTCTGTTGGTTCAAACATTCTGGGACAACGTGGAGCTTCACAACTGTGGCCATGGATGTGATAGAATAACAATGGTAGATGCAAATTTCATGGAAAAATGTTTGGTGATTGAAAACTGTTAAATTTGAGATGGCTTGCCGCTTTATTTATTGTTATCTTTTTGGTGAAAACTGAAAATTATGTTTTTGTAATTTTCTGGTGGAAAAAAATATCCTGATGAAGCTTGATCTAAGGGATGTGTAACAAGGAACATAGTAGAGTGTGATGACCACACGTTGAAGCAACCTAATCTTCATAGTTCAAGACACGTGGCTTTGTGGGTCTGCGGCCACCTCACTTTTCCTTTCTGGTTGGTTGCTTGCTTGCTTGAGATTTATCAACCCTTTTCGAATTTATCTTAGATTACAGAAAGGACAATGAATAATTGTATTTTATATTTCTAACTAAAGCAAAACTTGTTTGTATAACTTTATTTTGTTTAAGGAATTTAGCTTCTAGAATTTGTATTTATGTTATACACTTAGATTGTCAAACTTTTTTATATACAAGCACGAAGCGTCTAATAAAAAATCATTCTAGATTCATTCAATTTGTAAGAATAAAGCTATTAATGTGAATTTAATTTTTATGGTTGATGTGAGAATTTTTTAATAATTTGTAAGTATTTTTTGTAAATATTTTGAATCTTAAATCTATCATGGTCTTTATTAGCTTCAGGATTCAACTGACTTTAAAAAATTCTATAAAAAAATTAATTCTATTGTCACGTTATTTTATTTATTGATAATATGAGTTATAAAATTGAGTTAGCCTAATTGATAGGCTAGTGTAACCCATTTTCAGGTAAGTTAGCACAAGAATGTCCAAATCCAACCCAACCCAACCCATCAACTTGTGTGATTAGCCTTATTTCTGTCTATCAAAAACAGACTCGCAACAGGTCGGCATGCCGCATGGGTTAGCTTGACGAATTAAGTTTTTTATTTAATTAGGTAAAAATAATTAAAAAAAATAGTACTACTATAAGATTTCATATTTTTATTTTATTTTAATATAAAAAGTAGTGTTTTGTTTAGGATCGAATGTTTTAAGTTTAGAGATAATCAATAAAGATATATGTGTATCTCGAATAATTTTGTTGTTGTCGTTAATATTGAAGACAAAGTAGGGAGAGGAATTAGATAAAGGAACAATTTGTTTAAACTTTTTTTCCGCATTTTTTTTTCTCATATTTTCAAATTTTCATGCATTTTTTTCTTTACTTTCAAAATGATTTTGTCCTTCTATTTTTAAAAATTCACACATTTTGTTCTTAATCATGGTACTGCTAAACTGACATTAGAGTGTCACGTTAGTAAAGTTAAAGTTGTCATGTCATTAGTTAATTAACCACAATCAATATTTAACAAACAAAGAGACAAAATTTGCAATTTTTAAAAAATGGGAGGTAAAGTGCGTGAGAAAAAGAATTTGTAATAAGATTTGCGAAATTATAAAAATAAGAGAACAAAATATACGATTACAAAAACTAGGTGGATCTTATGTACGTGGGGTGGCTTCAGGTCCAACTCAGTGTTGGGATCCTTCGTTGGATTAAAAATAAATAAATAAAATAAATCTAACTACTAATTCCACAATGACTTCAAAATTAATCATAATTATTTAATGTTAACAACCTGAAACAATTCATGCTCCGTCGGATCTTTACAACTCATTAGCATCTTTTGTTTCAAATTACAATAACATTGATCATTCGTGAAATGTCATAATCCTTTCTTTTTCCTTTTTTTAATCAACAAATATCACTATGCAATGCCAATTATTGAAGCTACTTCAAGCAATTAAGCAATAGGAAGGATAACAAAATAATCAATACAACATTCGGTGAAAGTTAATTATCTAAATGAATGAGATCAAGGAAATGCTTGAATGTGACTTTTTGTTTTAGTTTTTTCTAATTTTTTATTATAAATAAATAAATTATTTTAAATGTCACTAGTACCAAATTATTGTAAGTTAACCAGTATTTTTGAATTTGAGTCATAAAATACAATTAAATTAAATTAATTAAATATTCAGAGGAAAAAAACTTGGTTTACTTTTTCAAATTCTATTTTTAGGAGAGAAAAAAAGTTTTTTTTTATTTTTATACATGCGTATCTAAATGTGTATCTCAATCTAAAAAAGAATTTGTTTTTTAATAAAAAAATACATGTGTATCTAAATAAATACAATAAATTATTT
>PYAF01005920.1:670380-689307 GCA_007407185.1 Glycine tomentella
GTCAGAACTTCTTCAGTATGTTGATAATTCACAGATGATATGATCATTGGACTCGGAAAATTCATAATAATTGCTAAATAGGATGAAGAAATCTTGTATGTGCCACTGTAAATATCAAAATCTTTTTAATTTTTGTTGACAAATATAAAATTCCAGATGTTCCCATTTGTCAAAGTGTTAAAATGATACGATTGTTTGCATTTAATGAACTTTAGCCATTAAACATATGCTTTATTAGCTAAATATATCTTCGTAATGACTTGCCTAATTACACTTGGCTGTTTACTTTTACTATCCTCATATATATAACAAAGAATTCTGCAAATTGCAAATAGATGTGCACAGAATAGCAAGTTCATATACTCATTTTAGTTACAGTCAACCCAAAAGAAAGATTTGGCTATAATATTTGCAATTTTATACTTTCGAAGCAACATATTGTGCAGCTTTAATGCTGAAACACAGGCCAAGACAGGCCAAACTCCTTAATACATTCGGTATAGCCTTCGCTTTTAGTCACAAATATTAGTAATTTAATACATTTTTTTTATCTGCTAGTAATTTAATACATAGTTATTCATATCATTATACCAAACATTTGCAGTTCATAACTGCTTAACATTAGTTCACAAGAACAGAGAGTACAACGCCACAAATGTGAAGGTTTCCTTATTGTTTTGAAACTGGGTAATTGATTTTGATAAAATTAGTTTTGAATCGTTGAATGTTATTAGAATGTCTGCTCAAAGAAATTTAAGTCATAAATTTATATTGAAATGCATGTCAGAGAGGAATGGATTATGGATATTTCTCAAACAAGGACAATATGGATCCTTTTTTCTTCCTTGGAGCTGCCTGATTGCCTCGTTGCAGTGCATTGGAAGAACATGACCAAACAATATCAGAATGCAACAAATTTATATCAAGTTTATTATTTTTAGTTATTTTTTTTATGGTAGCGTTTTTAAAGATTTTTCTTAACTTTTTATCTCTTTCAATCTATCAATTTTAATATCTTTAGTTTTAATTTTAATATTTTAAAAGACATTATCAATAATTAAAAATTATATTGTATAACAATATAAATTATTTATCATAAATCTAAAATATTATTTATATGTTCAAAAATATTTATTATTTCAAATTTTTAATTAAATATAATTTATTTATTTATTATAAATTTTACTTGTAAAAAACAAATATTTATTCCATACAGTACACAACCTAAATTCACAACCCAAACTACTAGTTTATCATAACAATTCCGGAATAAAAAATCTCAAAAAATATATAAAAAATTGTTGGATGGGTCGAATCCGCAGCTGCTGGGGGAATACCTTTTGTCATTATATTCAATAGTAACACCCAAAGCATAAATGAAACCTTTGGTCATGCTATTCTTATCTTCAAATTCACTTTTTAAATCTATTATTGTTTGCATCTGTTTGTGTTTGTGTATATGTCCATATAAATTCTCTGAAAATACTTAAAATCTTATGTGTCAGTTTTTGGACTTTTTGAAATTAACTGGTCCAGTCCAACTTAATCCTATCTGGCCAAGATAAGGTGGAAAAGAATAATGATTAATGATTAAACGTGTGCTAGACTGTTTTTGGGTTGCTGCAACTATACAGTGGTAGAATTTTGATCTTGACTTATTTTTTCTTTCTGTTATTGTGCTTTTAAATTTACCAAACTAGTATTTTTAAAAAAAAAGTTATTTGTATAGTATAAGTCGACCTTACTTTATATTTATATTTTCCATCCATTAAAAAATGCCATAAAATTTCTGATCGTAAAAAATCACAAAAACTTACTTTTATAAAGCCAAATTTGACTTTCAAAAAGTCGATTTACATTATACAAGTATTTTTTTACAAAAAAAAAAATACTATTTTGATAATTTCAAAAGTAGAATGTACCATTTTGGTAAAAAGTGTTCGTTGACTGTTTCATCATTTGGCTATTTGACAAGTATAATTAATCTCTTGACTTCTTTAACAAAAACTAAATGGCTTGTCTATGATTTGGCCTAGTTATATTTCTTGGAGTGCATTAGTGTTTCTCAGATACATAGTAGTGCTATTTGAATTTGCATAATACGCAATTACGCATATCAATGAATAAGTGTGGATGACTATTGAATTTTGTTTCTACTTGTTTCGTTCAAAAACCCTGTAGTAGAAACGGGAAAAAAAGAATGAAAAATTTTAGAATTTAATTTCCATCTCTGTTGTCAAGTATTCATGCTTGTGTTGTACTTTTTTTTTTTTGAGAAAACTTGTGTTGTATATTGGGTGAGTCAGAAATTGGATATCATATATGTTAAAAAAATAAGAAAACACACAAATATATCAGAAGATTGTTCAAGATACCACGTTACGTCTTTAGAGAAATATCTTCGTACGACACTTGAGTATAACACGTAATAATGAGTAAAAGTTTGAAATTATAAAATAATTTAAGCAACATAATTCATGATCAAAATGTTTACGTTAATTCAAAAGAGACTAAAGATAATTAAAATATCCTTAAAAAAATTAAAAAGGTTTTTTTTTTTTTTTGTTAGGTGTTATTTTATGTTGGCTCCATTAACCAAGAACAAATTTAAGTTACTTAGTAAAAGCAACATAAGATTTAAAATATAAAAAAATGTTTCTTACATATTATTCTAATAAGAATGACATTGATTGAAGTTTTATTTAAACCTCAAAAGAGTGTCATATTTTAAACATGTTAAAAGGATATAGTAGAACATTTTAATTTATGTAACATAATACATGATCAAAATGTGTACGTTAATGCAAAAGACTACATACTAACATAATAATTTTTTTTTGACAAACACTAACATAATAACTAAAAAATTAAAATGGCACCCTTTGGCATTTTTTTTTAATTAGGTGTTACTTATTTTATATTTACTCCGTTAACAAAGAACAAATTTGAGTTATTTAGTAAAACAACATAAAAACTAAAATCCCAAAACATATAAAAAAATATTTCTTACATGTTATTCTAATATGAATGACATTGATTGAAAATTTTTTATTTAATCCTCAAAAGAGTGTTATATTTTAAACATGTTACAACTTACAAGGATACAGTAGAACAGTTGTGGCTTCCAGGTCCAGCCATATTAGAAGTTACTTCGACTGCTCTTTTTTTATTTTATTTTTTAAGGTATTGATACTAAGTAACTCACATAATCGGAATAAATGATTAATCTTTATTAAAAATATAAATATACATAAGATTAATATTTTTCTTTCAACATAATTTATTCAAAACACAATAACCAGTCAAGAATCGATCGATCGACTAGTTGATGACATACTTCCTTTTATTAAACTAGTACTAAGTAATATAAAATCAGAGAAATATCCTCTCTGAAATTTGTGATCACACAAAGTTTGTCTTTGTCAGGTTGTCCTCCATATTACTTTCCCTTGGATTTTGTTAAACTTTTTGCTATCAAACTTCCAACAATTATGATAGAAGATTATTATTCTTTTGCTTTTTGATATTTTAGATTTTAAACATTCTTTCTGTTTTCTTATTTTGTTTTCGTAAAAGATAAGTTTATAACAAAGTAGTAGAATAGCATTAATTTTTTGTTAGAAGTAAGGTTCTGAATGAAATTAATCCTCGAGACATAAAAATCATAAAAGTAAATTTTATCCTTCTCAATAAAATTTTCTTAATAAAATGTTGTGTTAGATTGTATAGATAAGGTAGCCGAATCTTCAAGTTACCAAATTTGGACTCAAAAAGTTTATAAATTGAATCATTATATTAGAAGTTTTCATGAAATAAATTAGTTTTGTATAATTTTATAAAACTTAAAAGTTAATTGATATTTCATCATATTATATTATTTTGATATAAATATTACATTTTGAATATAATTTTTTATTGTTATATTATATCTTTGTTTTTTATTTACAATTTAATATATATAATTATTATAACAATAATAATAATATAGTTAAAATGTCAATTGATGAACTTTTTGTTAAATATGCGATTTCACCTACTTTGGCACGTGTTACACGCATATATAAAAGCTTTATACTGATATTGATATTATGAGGAGTCTTAATAATATACTACTTTCTAACACATTCTTTATAATACATATATTATTAGTTAAAATTTATTAAAAATTACAAAATTAATTGATAAATTCATTAAATAAGATATAAGATTTATAAAAATTTGTAATTTCAAATAAATTGAAATTAATAATAAAAATGTATTTAATTAAAAGAATATATTGTATTGTTCTTCCAAAAAAATATTCTTAGTATTTCTCTTGATATGTATCCAAAGTTTAACAATAAATAAATAAATAAATAGGTTTCCACTTTCCATAGATATAAATCCAGTCACACTAACAAAAAAGAGACAAATGAAGGTCACAAATAAATCTGCATATGGTTTTCACTGGTTCCCTTATAAGCTGTGTGATGGGTGATAGAAGAACTGTTTCTCAGCCAGCAACTACGTGAAATGTCTGAAATTTATATCGATATCATTTTTTGTATTGCCATGCTTCATTATAATATTGCTGATATCATAGATATTTGTCTAAAAAATATGGTCCAGAAAATGCAATATTGACAACAGCCCTGAAATGGCAATTGCCATAGCCTGGATCCTTATCAATTAAGAGGTTGTCGCTCTTAGTTATTAAGTTTATAAAGGCCAATAATTTGCAGAATCACTTATTTTTAACAATTTTTGTTGTCTTGTACTTCCAACATTCCAATTTTCTTTTTCTATGGGAGAAAAGATATAATAGATTTCATTTTAAATATGATTAGGCTAATATAGTTTTAAAGAAGTTATAGACAAATAAGAAACATTAAGAAGATTGTAAATTTGGCTTTTGAGAGAGGGGAAGCCACAATTTTTGGTAGCTTCCAATGATCTCTTCTGTCGGGTATGCTACTCTCGTTGCCATATAGAAATTAGGGGTGAAAACAGGTTTGTTTGATTTGATGGCCTGATCAATCCAAATTAAATTGAAGAGATTTTTTTTAGGTTAGTTTAGATGGTTGTTTTGGGTTTCAAAGTTACAAATCCAAAGGCAAACTAATTCAAACCTTTACTACTTTATTTTTTTTTATTTTTTAATTCTATAATTCAATAAATCTTATGTTGTATTATTTTACAATTCTGACTTTTGAGATTATTAAATATTAATAAGCTCTTTCATTTTATTATAATTTTTTTCTTCCATTTTTCATTTTTTTAAGTTTTATTAAGTGATTTGATGACTTAGCTGAACCAATCTAAATGTGATTGAAATTAATCAAATTTGAGTTGTTAAAAAATATTTAAAAAATTCAATTCATTTCCAATCCAAATTAATTAATATTAAGTTTCATCTAAATTCAAATTAACCTGATCTTTCTATTCATCCTAATAGTAATATTTTTGTTATTCTAATGTGAAAACAAAGTTTTCTTGTCGATTATGGTAATATTTCCTTTTTATAGGTAGGAATCAAAGTCAAGAATCAAGCCATTTATCATAACCCATATGTCATATTTAACTAATTAAATTAAACCTCTTGATAGTATACTAATACTTATGTTGCTCCCATATTGAGTATAATTGGTTTTTTAATGAGAAGTAAGATTAAGAAAAATCCTAACGTTAAAGACCAATTGTTCTTCATTAAAGTGATAAGAAACTTAATTTTTCACATTTAAATTTAATGAAAAGAAAAGAGACCGAGTGAATTTTACGATTTTATCCATTTAAATAAGTACAGTAGTTAGGATTCAACGTAACTACTACATAGACAGGAGAAGAAAGATTGTTGTGAAAATATGAATAATTGAAAGGGGGTGGGGACTTGAGTGCATTTGTGGGTGTAAATGAATACGGAGCAATAAACACGTGCTGTTTTGTTCTTTTCAACTTCATTGGACTGATTTGGACACAGTCCCTACAGTTACATAGTAATCTCTATACTATTATTATTTTTATAAATAAATGTTAAATAATCATGATGATCATTATATAAATGAAAGCTATTTACAAGAAATTAACATTTTAATTTATGATTAATTTTTTTAGAGTAAATATGTATTTCTTGATAGTATAAATATTTATTTTTATCCTAAGGTCTAATTTGTTAATTTTTATAATAATTAATTTTAAAATTATATTTATACCATGATTTTCTATTGTTAATATTGAAAAATTATTTATACTAATAGTATATAAAAATTAAATTATATTTCTTTATAGTTGCGAATATTTATGCAAATTTGATAAATTTCATTATGAAAATTAACAATTCCATCGTATATGACATTTTTATAATTGAATGATAGTAAATATATTTAAATAAAATTATTTATTTAATACTACTAACTATTTAGAGTTAATGGTTTGATTTTGCTTCTTGACCAGTATCTTATTTTTTAAAAATAATAATTTTTAAAACGCCGCATTATTAAGAAAATTAGAAAACCCCGTGATTTTAATCAGACACTCATTGGCCTTTGTATTAATCCCCTTATCATTATTATATTGATAGATTTTTCTTTGGTGAATTTCAATATTTGAGGTTTTGTGGTACAAAATTTTTGAAGTCACTGTTGCTGTTCTGCATTAGAGATGGAAGAGAATTCTGCTGTGGAACACCATTATTACTACCCTCTTCCTGCTTCTGCTGCAAAAGCTGATCATCCCAATCACAATGATGGTGAAAAAGAAGAAACTTGTGCAGAGGAAGGTAGCTATCAACATCAGCCTAACACATCACAGAATTGTGTTTCATATCAAAGCAATAAGCCTCGCCTCAACAGATATGCACTTGGTGGTGCTATCTTGGCTTCCACAAACTCCATCCTCTTAGGCTATGGTGAGTTTCACAAATTCCTGTTCAAAGAATTCAATGCCTAACAGATACACAAATATACTTATAATCTATTTCCCAGATCAAATCCTCAACCAATGGCAACATCCCAAGTTTCTATTAGTTCTGCTTTTGGTGCTGTTCTCGAATCAGAATTGGAGTTTTATCTCAGTAATTTGCGCAATAAAGTTTCTTCGTAATCTGCCTAATAAAGATTCCGATTGTATGTTGTAAGAGATTTCAAAATAGATTATCAAAGTGAAATTTCAATTCTGATAGAAGAGCAGTGCAAAAATTATCAAGAAACCGCATTTTAAGTTTTGCCTGCATTCCAAACCCAGATAAAATTGAGAAACTTTGATAACAAGTTTTATGATTGTTGATGCAATTATGCCAAGCTTAATCATAGGAGTACCTTGTATTGAAGAATTTTGATTTTTGTGTGTGTGCAGATATTGGGGTCATGAGTGGTGCTTCTCTTTTTATAAGGCAAGATCTGAAGATCACATCAGTCCAAGTGGAAATCCTTGTTGGGTGCTTAAATGTGTGTTCCCTGATAGGGTCTCTTGCTTCAGGCAAGACCTCTGATTGGATTGGGAGAAGGTACACGATTATGGTTGCTGCAGCAACATTCCTGATTGGTGCTATTTTGATGAGTTTGGCCCCTTCATTCCCATTCCTAATGGCAGGTCGTGTAGTTGCAGGCATTGGTGTTGGTTACTCCCTCATGATCTCACCAGTGTATGTGGCTGAGCTCTCTCCTGCTCTCACCAGAGGCTTTCTCACATCACTCCCTGAAGTCTTCATCAGTGTTGGAATTTTACTTGGTTATGTCTCCAACTATGCCTTCTCAGGCCTCCCAAATGAGATCAATTGGAGATTCATGCTTGGCCTTGCAGCCTTGCCAGCAATTGCAGTGGCACTTGGTGTGTTGGCAATGCCTGAGTCGCCTCGTTGGCTTGTAGTGAAAGGAAGGTTTGAGGAAGCAAAGCAGATTTTGATTAGAACATCAGAGAACAAAGGAGAAGCTGAATTGAGGCTTGCTGAGATACAAGAAGCTGCTGCTGCTTCTGCTTCCATCACGAACATGGACAAAGCAACAACTTCTTCTGATGGTTCTTTTGATGGACAAGGGGTTTGGAAGGAGTTGCTTGTTACACCTACTAGACCTGTGTTGAGAATTCTTGTGGCTGCTATTGGTGTTAACTTCTTCATGCAGGCTTCTGGGAATGATGCTGTCATGTATTATAGCCCAGAAGTGTTTAAGGAGGCTGGGATTAAGGGTGAGAAGCAGCTTTTTGGTGTTACAATCATCATGGGAATAGCCAAGACTTGCTTTGTTTTGATATCAGCCTTGTTCCTGGACCGGTTTGGGAGGAGGCCCATGTTGTTATTGGGCTCATGTGGCATGGCAATCTCATTGTTTGTGCTGGGCTTGGGCTGTACCTTGCTTAAGTTATCTGGTGATAACAAGGATGAATGGGTCATTGCTTTGTGTGTGGTTGCTGTCTGTGCTGCAGTATCATTCTTTTCTATTGGGCTTGGGCCTACAACTTGGGTCTACTCTTCAGAGATTTTCCCTCTGCGGCTAAGGGCCCAAGGTTCCAGCTTGGCCATTTCTGTGAACCGTTTGATGAGTGGGATTGTGTCCATGACATTCCTTAGTGTTTCAGAGGCAATAACATTTGGAGGCATGTTCTTTGTGCTTGGTGGGGTGATGGTGTGTGCCACACTTTTCTTTTATTTCTTTTTACCAGAGACCAAAGGCAAAAGCTTAGAAGAGATTGAAGCTTTGTTTGAAGATCAAGAACATTGAATTTGAGAGTAAGCTTTAGATTAAAGCCTTGATCTTTGTTTGAAGATCAAGCCTTTAGAAGTTGGAAAAAAGAAATAGTGCTGTTGTCCAAGAGATTGGCAAATGAGTGCAATTATTATTTTTTGTTTAATTTGTTGTTTGCCTGGCAAGGTACATAGTGGTTTATATATTTGGATATATACAATGGATAGTAGATTATGGATAGACTAGTCCAAAATTAGGCATACCTGGGAATGAATCTCTCCCAGGAAAAAAAATTGTTTGGAAATTGAAGCTTGAGCTTCTCTGTTTCATTGGACAATGTATTTATTAAGGTATCCGATTGTATACTCCGTGAGTGCATGTCCATAAAAGCATATATATTGTGGCCACTAATATTAATGATGTTACTGTTAAGTCACTTCACAGTGAGAGGGACTCTTCATGGATTTACTGTAGTATGAGAATGAATGAGAGGACATACACATTTCAGAAATTGAATGCTTCCTTGCTACTTGCTAGGCCCCAGAGAGAAATTATCGAGTATTGTGGCGACTCTCAAGAGCAAATCCAGATTTATCTTGTTTGATATAGATTGAATTGAATCCTGAATTCTATTTTATAAGAACAAAACCATGACCCAGATGCCAATCTCATGGACCTTGTCCCTGAAGACTCCATCAACACCCTCTTTCCAAAGAGGCAAAACAAATAATACACTTGGTCACGGGTATATTTATATCAATCAACATTTATCCTTGACATGTTCCTCGGAAAAACTTCATGAGTACAAATGCAGGATAGACAAAACATAGACACATCAAAATGTATTAATCTCCAATTATTTATTTTTTTTGTTTTCAAGTAAAATTCAATGTCTCTAAATCACAAAGATATATTAGAAAATGATTGTCTCTTGATGAACATAAAACAGGTAGGAAAGTGATACATTGTGGTTGAGAACAGGTTGAAAAACAAAAGGGATGCATAGAGTGCCATGTGTTTAATGTATGAACCGTATCCTTAAGAATCAAGCACGAGTGTATTTAGATTTTAGACTATAGACTAACATTATGTTCCTTGTTTTCTGTGACGCAGACTAGTTCCAAACTCTATAGACGCGTGGCCCATTTTCTATTAATGTTCAAACTTGGCTTGTAGGCTAGCCTCTCTGTTAGAACCCTTATCAGATTTGATGTGTTGTTGCTTAGTCTTGGTCAAATTTTGGCCCAGGCAAGTGGCCAGTTGTTCTCTTTCTCAATCAACTTCCAGTATTAACTGTTTGATTAATAGTTAATAGTTATAGATAACTGGCTACGTACCAGGCTTGTATTTTACTATGTATAGCACTACAATATTTAGTCTTGGGACGTTTTCTAATTTCTATCAATAGAAGTAGCCCTATCTATACTTCGCTTCCTAATTATGCAAATGGATAGCATCATCAAGTCAACAAGGACAATCATAAAAATATTTATTTATGAGTTTAAGATTCTGTCACCGTCTCAAATCAGTCTAACAAAAGCTTACCAATACCGATAAGTGGAAAATTTTCAATAAGAGGCACACTAAGAACTACCTGTCTTAACATGAAATAAGAGGATAGGACAAAATACAAAATGGGACCTAATTAAATTAGACCCTGTGCTACTTGTAGCGTTGAAAAATATCTGATGATATTGTGGGTCCAAATTCTGTAAAATAGCTGTAATACTAATGTCAATACCATTAACCAGATATGCAAGACAACAATACATATCCAAGACTGGGAAATAAACAAGGAGGAGAATGGCCTTATTGTCAACGCCGTTCATCAAATCCGTGACAATATGCTAAAAATAAAAGATGCTTAACAACAAGATTGAAACTCAGAAGAACGTGCCATTTTGTTTTGAGCCATTTAAGGACTCATCTAATGTTTTTTTTTTTTTTTTAATTTACAAGATTTGAACCCCAACACTTTATTTGAGGAAAATTAAACTCTATTCTTTAGACTAACAAATGCTGGTAAAAGGTTTTATTCATTCATTGAATTTTCTATTCTATGTATTACGTTTATATGATAAAAAAACATAAAATACACTCCTTAAAATATTTATAGGTACTTAAAATATAGAAGTATTAAATAATTTTTATTTTTTACAATATAATAAATGTTTTTCTAAATTTTTTATTATTTTTTTATCGACTATGATATTGGTATGAAATATTTTCATAAGAAGTAGTGATTAATCTTTATCGGAGATTGTGAATACATTTAAGATAAATATTCTCCTTCTAACATAATTTATTTTGTATTTAAAAAGAGTCAAATTATTTTGAAAGAAAAATACTTATCTCAGATGTGTTTATACTTTTTTTTTTTTTGACGAAAATTAATGACAGAAACTTGGAGTTAGTTGCTACCATTGTCATGGTGAGGAATTTTTTTTATATCTTTGATGTATAAGATAGTCAAATCATTATTTTAGATGTTAAAAAATCAATTTTTTTTTTATAGTTTTTCAAGAAGAAATTGCGTGCATAACATTAATGCCTAACAAAAGGGTGATTATACATGCACAACGGAGGACAGAGGTGTGATTCTTATCAGCAGTGAAGGACTTTCTATGATGTGGAAAATATAAAAGGAGATGCTTTGGTCATGAGTCAAAGCTCATTAAATGAAAGAAACAAATATCATTCTACTTTTGGGTGAAATGCAACATGCTCTCTTTTAGATTATGTTCAGATGTATAAATAAAGAGTAAAATAAAACAAAATTTATATGAATAAAATTATCATTTTATTAATTGGATATTTTATAATGAAGCAGAAAAAAATATATGTTCCATTATTTAGGAGGTGGATAGAATGATAAAAGATATAATTTTAATGACTTATTAATAAATACATGCTTATATTAACTTATGATTAAATAATGATATACTATCAATACTGATAAAAACAAATTTTGTGTTTGGTTTGCTAGGCCTAATGGTGAGTATAACTAAAGATATTAAAACATGAGGTCTGACAGCAATATAAAATTTTACAGGGGTGTAACGAAGGTATCATAGGTTCTGACTTCTGATATCTAAATGTTACCTGTGAACAGTGATTTCATAAAGACAAGAGATAAATAAATGGAAAAAAAAAAGAAAGAAAGAATAACAGTACATATGCAGTTGTTCAGCATCGAAGATAATTGATTTTGACCTGACTATGGTTACCCAAAGAAACGTCCCACACCACACCACACCACACCCGCACCAATATATATTTTCTTTCATTATTACATTTTAATTCCTCCATAGAACCACTTGCTTCAGTGTGTGCATATAATTAACACACACATGACCACATGGAACCACCCACCCACGCCAACATTAATCCTCCTTCATCGTTGCGAATAATACCCTTTGACAATCAAAAAGGAAAAAAAAAAGTTAAAATTTCTCAACAAAACAAACAAATATTATGTCTATATATGCATGTATGTAGATGTGTATACTAAGTTATATTTTTCTTTTATCATATCGTTTATTTTATGTTTGCTTTTCCTTTTTCTTATCGCTCTCCTAATTATAGAAAAAAGTTATAAAAAATACGTATCAGAATAGAATTTGTTGTAGTAATGTTTCTTTTATGGCTTGCTCGTTAAAAACTTTAAAATTGACCTGATATGCAGTGAAAACAAATTGGCGTGCTTGACATGTGAGGTTATTGTACACAGTCACGTGTAGTAAGTTACAGACCTTTCAAGAAAGCAATCTACATTTTAAAAAACAAAATTGTAGTCAAGCAAGCTTTTCTTTTCCTTGTATTCAAACTTAGCAGTATCCAACTTGTTAAAACAAGTGCTAGTTAATTAAACGTTTCAAAAGTACTAATTGAACACGTATTTCTTTTTCTCTATAAAAGGGTATATTTAATTGACAGAGTTAGAGATTAATTTATGGATATACTAAAATTTATTCGAGTCATTAACTTTTCTCAATAGATGTTATTTTATATATCCAGATGTAAAAATCGAATATCTAATCATATATTTATGGAATATGATTGATTATCTTGAAAATTGAAATACGTATATGAAGCAAGGTGAAGTAAGACAAATAGTGATGTGATTAGTGATAACTAATTAGGAGAAAAGATGCCATAAAATGTAGGAACCGAACTGTTCAAGAAAGGTCCAATTCAACAACCACCATCCCCTTTCATTTTCCCAAGGAGGCTACTTACCCACTCCACCATCAAAAGTAAAGGCAACGAAACTTACAAAACTAGTTTATAATGAAAAGGGGTCACTATCTTCCAAGTTTGGAGATTGTGGGGTCCAGTTAGGAAGCAGAAAGAAAATGGGACAACACAAGAGCTAGAGTGTGAAGACAAAGGAGAACAACAAAAGCTTAGGAAAGAAAAGGGAGTTCCATTGATCTTCCAAAAGGAAAAACTAAAGTCTCTTTAATGGCTCCTCTCATTGTGTCAACTTTATAGAGAAATCTTCACTGAGATCATCACCTAAAAAGAGATACATTTACACATTCTCACAAAGGTAGATACAACTTTGTGTCCCATATCTGCATCAGAAGGTACCAACCAGAAAATCTCATTTATAGTTAATTACATACATAGAGGAAGTGGTAGTACTACCACCCTTGCCATCACCAATGTTGCTAAGTTCCATTTCCAGCACCAAGAAGTTCTTCCAAAAGACTATAAAGAACTTCAAGTCTTTCTTCTCCCCAGGTTATTACCAAAGGCTTCCCAAAGCTTCTCCACACAGTCATTTCTCTTATTCTGCGGCTGCTGCATCAAGTGCCATGGACATGACCAGCAACACAAGCTATCAAGACATGGAGAAGTTATACACCGATTTCTCTGACCAATGGGAGTCAGAAAATGAGAAAGCAAGGAGGAGAATGAAGAAGAAAGCTGCATCTGCATTGCCATCAAAGCAAGGAAGTGAGGTCTATAGTGGAAGCTACATTAGCTTGTCCAATGCAAGCCATACTCAGAAGAAGAACAAGGTGGAGAAAAAAGAGGAAGGTGGTGGCAACAACAAGAGGAGTTTAACTATTCAAAAGGGAAGGAAGAAAGAGTCATCATCATCATTCATGTCTATGTGTATGAAAGAACACAGATACTGCATGGTGGAACAGAAGCTGAGGGAGTTGGAGATGTTGGATATGAACAATGTGGAATATGTATTGGACATTGAAGAGGTTCTTCATTACTATTCTAGACTCACTTGCCCTGCATATCTTGAAATTGTGGATAAGTTCTTCTTGGAAATGTACTCAGAGTTGTTTGGTCCATCTATGCGGCATGCTTCACCTCGCAGTGTTAACTCTAGGCTCAAGATGAGATATCAGTGAGAGGTGTTAGGTTATCTGTTTTGCTTTGTCTTTGTTTCTTAACTTCTTAATAATATCCTCTAAAGATCATTTGACGCTTTCTTGGGTTGATTCCATGTGTTTATTGACCTTAAGTTTCATGGATGCATGGTAATAGCTGTTTCTGTTTTGTGTGACCAAATAATTCAAAGGTTTATTTATTTTGTTCATTATTTCATTGTTGATCAACGCATTTCATTGACCTTATGATCAAATGTTTTGTGAAAATAATTCAGATTGCTTTCTGGAAATTGCTGTTTTTCCGAAAATAGTATATACTTTTTAAGATAGTTTTGCTAGGTGGTGTGTTTTTGAGACTGAGATGTGAGATGAAATTATTAAGTGCTTTTATCTGCTCAATCTGTAGGAGTGGTAGGAACCTGAATCTTACAGGCCATTTTTGCTAGGCTAAGATACATACATGTAACTACATGTGGTTTATATATATTATTAATTGGGTTGATTTGATTCGAGTTTTAAAATTCTTTTTACTAATGCAAATTAAATCAATTTCATTAAGATTAAGTTGGTTTGATTTGGTTTATTGGATTATAATAAAAGCAGGATAATTTTTTTTCAAGTATTATTCTTCACTTATGTCTATTGTTTATATAAGTATTTAATTTATATTAATACAAGGCGATATTCTTTATTCTTTACGAGTAGTTATCTATTTTATTTAATATTTAATTATTTTATAGTTACTACCTCACATAAATTATTAATATATGGTAAAAAAATGCACAACAAATAAGACCAAATTATAACACTTGGTAATACTAAATAAGATCATAATAAGATAAAAAATAAATAAAAAATAAAAAAAGTAGAAGAAAAATCTAAATTTTAAAGTTTGAGATGTATTCATTTTTTTTTTAAGAAAAAGTTGATTGGCTCGTGAGATAGTTTGGGTTGAAAACAAAAAATGAACTAACTATAATTGGTTTGGATTAGATTTGAAGTATAAAAGAATTAATCCGAACTAAAATTTATTTGTTAGGTTCATATTATTGGATCCATCGGGTCTATTTGATTCGACGATCAATTATGTCTATTATTTTTAAAATTTTATGAAGCTAGCTATTAGTTATTTTTTCATGTAGTCCTCTTTAATCACCTTCGTTAAAATTTGTTGCTATCCATAGAATCCTACGTGGAGGGAAAGCATTCTGTGTAAATTTAATGAACAGTGACGTAAACATTAAACTATAAAAACAAGATTAAAAATTACACTGTATTTAAAGGTGCTTTAACTAAAGCAACAAACTGTTATATTTAGATGAAATAAATACATATTTAATTTGATAGTCATACATCATGAGCACATGCAACATTCAGAGTAAAAAAGGTTTTACTCTGGTAGAGATAGTTTTCTTCAACGAAAAAAACTCTACCTTTGGACACAATTTTCTTCCACTTCAAACTCCAAATTTAAGCAATTCATTGGCCCAAAATCTATTACTTTAGCTAGCGGTCATCAATCTAACTTTGAGCAATGATTTTTTAACATCTTAATTTTTCAAATACTTAATTAACATTTTTTTTTATATTTTTATTTCTCTTCCTATTATATCATATTCTTTCATATTGATATTTTTCTCTCTTTTATCTTTTTATAATTAGGTGTCAAATAACACTTTGATTGTCTAAAAATCATTTGGGGCAATTTATGTTTGCTATTTGTTTCTTAATTTTCTCAAGGGCTAGCTACAAAATACGTAATTTTGTTTTTGTTAAAGGGTAGACTCACCACTAAGGAAGGTTTTGAGAGAAACCCACTACATATAAAAGTAAAGGACTAAAGAATACAATCGAATTTTTACGGTTGTATGGATTTTGCCAACAACATTAATTGATTATTGTTCTGATGTGTATTTCAATTGAAGATCCTACCACATATCTTAGTTATTTGTAATTTTGTATTACAGTTTTTGTTTTCTATAAAGAACATAAGGTATTTTGAAGCTTGGGGTATGAAAACCCCATACAGAAATATTTACATATTGGTAACGAAGTACTCATAATAACATCTAAATTGATGTTGTTGTTTTTTTACAACAAGATATTTTATAATCGAAAGTTATAAGACTAATCTTTTAATAAAAAATACCCGTTAAGAAAAAAATTCTCTCCCCATAAGTGCCACTGTATTTGTATAATCAGGAATCAAACCTATGACGTATGCTTATTGGATTTCATCTACTTGTTCCTTGTATCACATCTTGCGGGTGCATCTAAATTCGTGTATTATAAGTAAAATCTTAACATAAAGTAAAATCTGCCTCGGTACATACGTTCCAACTTTGGCTATGACATTATAATTTATAGATTAATAAAAGTTCTTGTAACGTAAATATTATTTATTTATTTTGGTCTGACTTTTTCAGTACGTGATTGAATTAGTCTATTTTAAAAAATAATTACTTTTTTTTATATATTTTCATAAAAAGAATTTTAAAAATATTGTTTCCTAAAAGAAAGTTTAAAGTACTAACCTTTTTGTTGTAAAACGTGTACTTATGTAGTGTTACTTAAAATGTTTATAATATATTCTTAGAAGTTAGAAGTTGATTAGGCTTGCACTATTAATAAGGTGGGGAGGAGGGAAATGATTTTTTTAAAAAAAGATGTGAATAAAGGTAATTCGGGTATTACAAAAAATTCAAAACAATTATGGAGTATGAAGAGTAAAAAAGGGAGTATGTATAACAACGCCCTAAAACACCCGCATATAATTTACATATGGGCCAATTCACATGTGTACCGCGTCTTATTTTGGCTATGGGTCGATCCAATGGTATTAGAAATGGGTTCTTATATACCTAATTTTGAAGCCCACGATAACTACGACATTTTGATCCCCAATCTTCACTTATTGGATTCATAAATGGCCTCAACACTAACGCAAGAGAATGGGTTATTTATATGCAAAGGCCATTATTTTCAATTTGGGCTATATATGCTCTTAACGTAAGTAGGGGGAAGCAAAGCATGTGAAATTGGATACGGTCACATGGAGGAATTAATTGCTGTGTGAATGAAAGTAAAAGATGCACACAAACACACACTATAATTGGAAGAAACGTCCAAGTAGTTGAGGATGAATTGCATGACTACTAAAGTAAGTACAAAATTAAAGGTTTTCCACTAAGCATGCATTGTGGATCCCATATCATCTTCCCACCTACTAAGATCAAGGAATTGAAAGAATCCAAGTGACAGACACATTCCAATGATCATGTTCTCAGGAGATATATATTGTTCTTTATGTGCAGCTGGCCTCATTCTTGAGACAAGGAAGATTCCATAGGTATCCATTGATATTCCAAGAATATGGGGTCAATATCACTAACAAAAGTGACTCCCCTACTGAGTTGGAGTCTCCCCCTTCAACCAAAACAGTAGGGGAATGAGGAGGCTAGACTTTCACTACTGTCTCACTCAAATGGCTATGTTATTGTAAAATGGAATGGAAGAGCTAGGAGTCAATTTAGGGCTATACTTTAAAGGAATATATATTGTTCTAGCCAGCTACTATCTAGGTATGTTAGATTAGAAATTACCACCATCATTGCCCAATTGACCTCATTGCTACCACATAGTACTACTCTCTAACTTTAAAGGCATTAATGGAGCTTGCATGATAGATGGTCACTTCCGTTTCATCCAATGAAAAGTTCGCCCTAGCTAGCTACCACTAATCGTACACCAAGCACTCAAAGAATATCAAAATTTGATGAGAGATATAAAGACTTCATGAAACTTGTGAAAGATACATAATCTTGTTGACTAAGACATTGTCCATCTATATAGTCTATCACTACCTCATTATTATCAAGGGTTCCTCACATGTGCTAGAAATATAAAAAGATGTATAAAGGGTAAGAGGAACTTATTTGGTTATTGTCAACCATGTCACGATTTCGTGACAAAATCAACTGATGAGATCATTTGAGTTAAGAATTAATTAATTCCAATGCACATTGTATGGTGTAACAAGATTTTCTAGTTACGGTGATGAAAGTAAATCCCGTTCCACAGCTTATAATAATTAAAAGTAGCTAGATAGAAAACTAAATTTCTATCTAATCAATGTGTACAAGTGTATGTTTTTATCGTGTTGTTTGAAAGTGAAACTCGTTTGTTGACATTTGTAGAAGAAGACTCGTGGATCACAAAACCCTTGCTCAGGATCAGTTGTACGATTTGACATATAGTTTATTAGAGCATATGCATGCTTTGATTTGTCAGTGCACTCTGCAGGAGCAAGTTTGTTTTTATTTTGTCTTGTTACATAGTTCCCTCCTCTCTCTTTTTTTTACGTCCTTTTAGAGTTATATATTGTGACCGGTGGCAAATAACAAATTGATCTTATATATAAAAATTCATTCATGGAGGTGGACGAGTTAAAGATAATGAGATTTCACGAAAGTGGAAATTGAATGCAACATGTTTGGTTTGGAATCCCCAGAACATGTGGAGTGAGGAATGGTGTAAAATGATGTACAAGACAAGTCGCAAGTGGCGTGGTCCATGGCTGGCTGCTTCAAGAGGAAAGCCCCTATTAAGTGTACAAAGATGAGCAGTACCCATCTACAAATTCTTTTCTCTGGACTCTCTTTCTCTCTCTTAATTTGAAAAAGGAAAATGTTAAACGTGAGATGCATAATACAAAAGATGGGCAAAAGAACCAAAAGGGTGTTTTTTTAAAAAATATTTACCGATAAGGTGCGCTTTCGAAACTATTTACAAATCCGGTGCAGGAGGGCCTTTATTTACAAATCTGGTGTTGTGTAACATGCCTGAATTAGGCATGTTACAACACGCCTAGATTGGGCGTGTTGTAACATGCCTAATTCAGGCATGTTACAGCAGCA
>PYAF01005920.1:689407-709597 GCA_007407185.1 Glycine tomentella
AGGCATGTTGCACAGCACCATTTTGGTAAATAAGCCCCCCCGCTGCACCAGAATTGCAAATAGTTTCGAAAGCGCACCTTATCGGTAAATATTTTTTAAAAAAACACCCTTTTGGTTCTTTTGCCACAAAAGATGTAACGAGAAATAAAAAGATATATATATATATATATATATATATATGAAGAAAAATGTTAAATGAACATCTAATATTATTTGACATCTAGAAAAAAGGAGGAAAAAGAGAAAAAAATATAAGTACCATACAATTTATGATTTGATAAAAAAGAGATATAAAAAAATAAATGTTTAAAATAATATATATATATATATATATATATTAAAAGAATGTCTACCATGATAAAAAGAATAGTTGTTTTTTTTAAAGAGTTTTATACTCATACATTAATTTAATTTCCCTTACAAGTCACTTCTATTCTATTTTTCTTCTTTCATATATATGTGTGAAAATTCTCATATGTGTACTACCTTTATTATATCATACTATCAAAGTTTTAAATTATAGTCAAATCGCAATTATAATTTTGTCGTGAGCTTTAATATTATGAAAAATTATGAACAAATACAAGTAATGTAGCCACAATTGTGGTAACAGAAAGCTAAAAAAAAATTGACATTATAATTATAACGACAGTCACAGATATTTTTTGAAAGAATAAAGATGGATGAACGCTCAATTTTTTAGTATATGAATAAAAGAAAGAGAGATAAATAGTAAAAATAAAAGAAGGAAAAAAATGATAAATACATTTTTTTTTGTGAAAAGAGATAGTAAATTTATACTAGGCATGGCAACGAGACCCGAGCCCGTGGGTACCCGTCAAAACCCGTCCCGATTTTAACGGGGAAAAACCAAATTTGTTATTGATGATACCCGCCCCGCCCCCGCCCCGCGACAAAAATTCGGGGACGGGGGCGGGTTTGGTATTGATGATACCCGCCCCGCCCCCGCCCCGCCCCCGCCATAATTAAATTACAAATTTACCCTTATATATAAGAATAAAATCCCGAAACCCTAACCCTCCCCCTCATTTCTCATTCTCGACGACGTTGAACCTTGGCCAACGACTTTCTGAATTAATTCCATTTTGGAAGCTTTGTTGCTGCAATGGACCTCTATTTTTTGTTGTGTTTTATTTTAATTTTGGAACAATATATATTTAAATGATATTATATTTTGGGAGAAATTAAATATGTAGATCCATAATGGTTTCAATTAAATTGATTGATTTTGTTTAATAATTTTTAAATTATGATCTCATATTTTGAATGTGGATTTATTATTAATTTTTTTGTTACCTAGTCAACTTTTTTCCGTTTTTTTCAAAAGAAAAACCACATTATTTTTTATTTTTATTTTTTTAATTAATAGTAGGGGTGGGGCGGGGGCGAGGCGGGGAAAACCCGACCCCGACGGGGACGGGGATGGGTCTGGATTTTAAAACCCGACGGGGAATGGGGGCGGGGGCGGGGGCAGATTTTAAAGGCGGGGGCGGGGACGGGGAATACAATACCCGCACCCGCCCCGCCCCGTTGCCATGTCTAATTTATACGATAATAATAATTCTTTCTTAATACCTTGTACACTATTATTACCTTTCACTAATTAACCATATATCCACACTTTGTGTTTAGTATAATGACACATTAAATTTATTTTTGATTCACGGTTCAATTTTTCTTTTTTTTTTTTTTTTTGTTTAACAATAGGTATTTGGAGTTTCATATTTAGCAACTAACTAACCTTCTTTCACCGGATTAATCTATTTTGGAATAAAATGTTAATTGTAGTTGTGATTTCATGTCCAAACTAAAAATTAAACCTCAAACATTGATTAAAAAACTTAAGTGTTAAATTACATATGTCTAATAATAGGTTCTTGCACCAAGTACTCCTCTTTATGCTAATTTTCCATAGTGGAAGATAATGGTAACCTAGGTAAACGACGTAACACACACACACACACACACAGAGCTAGTGTGTACACAACCCAAGAATCTTTGGTTCCATATACGTGTATATCCTTCTTCTCCTGTTTTTCTTCCTTCCTTCTTTTTCCATCTCTAACTAATGCTTCTGACGACTGGTCATGCTCACACTCACACGCTCACCCGCCTGCATGTCTTGCCCCTTTCATCTACACGTAATAAAGTTGCAATACAGCCATTTGCCAAGATCCGTTTCCATGCCAAACCTTCGCTACCATCGTGCTGGTGGCCATTTCTTTTGTGTGCATAGATTTGGGAAATATCTGGTAATTTGTAAAGGACCATTATTAAGTTCCCCATAATTTTGTTCTTATGGTTATCAAATCATACATAAACAATTAATCTCCTAGATCCCGGACAACCCTTGTTTTAGGGTTTACTTATGCTTACTTAGCCCGCCAAACCTCTATCCCAAATGATGCAATATCGTTGTTTGTCATGTCACGTCCATGAAAGTTAGATTACGTCCCAAAGCTTCTCATTCTTAGTTTATGTATACCGGGTTTTCACTTTGTATTAATTAGGGTTTCTACACTTTTAATTATGTCTGGTGAATTTTGATTATGACTACCCAACACTGATATGTTAATTTTCTTTAGGTATTTGTATCTGTGAAGCATGAATAATTTAATTTTCCGATATCGATATCCTTGAATATTTTGGTAATACGTACGTTTCTGTGAAATATATAAGCCCTTTAAAGTATATTATGGAAATTCAATATAGGTATGTATATTAATATAGAAAAAAAGAAACATAGTTGCTTGATGAACCAAAAATGAAAATTGTTCTTCTTAAGAATGATTTCAAGAAAAGAATGAGATTGATAATAGTATTTCTATATGTAAATATTAAAAACTAATTTATAAAGACAATGATTTATATTTTTATTTGTATTTAGTAATGTCTAAGAAGTATGATTTTAATTTAGATTTGTAAATTTACAATTTAATGTAAATGGTAATAACTGACCTCGAAAATCGGTAACTGAACAAACCAAAAACTAAAAAAAAAAAAAAATTGTTTTCATCGGATTGAATTGAATTTTGGTTTATAAAGTTAAAAATTGATCCAATCCAAAATCGATTGAGAATTATGTTGTGTATTCAAGATTGTTCAATAATTAATTGGCTACATGCACAGCTATGTATTCATCAATAATTTGTATGAACTAATTATGAAATTGTTATCTTTTGTATATTTATTCTTTTAAAGTTTGTAAAATTATCTTCGAATTACAATTTGAATTTATATTTGGAACTATGTTGTGTTTTATATATGTCGTGTAGTGGCCTTTTAAAAAATATATACGAAGTGCAGTGTTTACTAGTAGACTAATTTAGTATCTTATATTTTATGTTAATATTTGTACTCTTTTGAAAAATTGAAACCAATTTAGTTCAAATTGAAATAAATTAGATTTGATTTTAAAATTAAAGTAATTGGATGCTCAAGGAATAGGAAATGAATTGATGAATTAGATAATTTTTCTCTTCAAATTAATTTAATCCAATCCACGATTCCTAATTAATTGTATCAATTAATCAATTGTTAATTATAATTAAATTAATAATTTTATAATTAAAAATCATTCTATAATTGATTAATGTTAATCTATAAATATTCTTACACAATCACCATTATTCCTAAAATATTCTATTTTTTTAGTTGGCAAGCTAGATGTTCTTAAGGCAGTTCTTGATTGTCAAAGTTATTTGAGTGTTATGACGTGAGATAAAATAATGCAATCTAATGTACTCTCCATAATAGTTCTTCTCAAGAAGTTGATATTGCTTTGGTTACGCAATGTTAATTTAATAGTTGAAAAACAAATGTTGTCTTCATAAAACTTATCCCTAAGTCAATATTATTTTGGTTAAGCAATGTTGAATTAAGTTGAAGCTCCATAACACAAACAATATAAACATTTATTATATTTCTTATTTTTTTTTCTTATTATCATATCATACCACCTACTAATTAACCTACATTTATTTCTCTTTTGTCTCTTTCTTTGTTGAATTGCCTACTAGTATGGGCGTGAAAGATGAAACAACCTTAGACACTCAGAAATAGAAGTAGCTAGATAAAAGAGACATGTAGATATAGTAAGTGACTTAATATGATAAGAAGAGAATAATAATAAATATAAAAAAAGCCTCATGAGTATATATTTACACTGTACGTGTGGGTCTTATGCGTACCAAACTTGACTGTAGGTTGTAACTTAATATTTATGATCATAAGCAAAAGGTATATCTGACAAATTTGCAAGACATGCTTTTGATGATGAGCTATCCTATAGTTCTACACGAACGTTTCTTTTCCTCCATACATAGTTGGGCAAATAATAATTAGCGATCCTAGTGTAATGACGCAAATTAAAGTCATGGTCAGTGGTCATGCATTCCTTCGTCAAAACTAATGGCAAATGGTCCTAGAGAAAGATATATAACACTGATCAATCATATGGTTATTACAATAAATCTCTTTTGGACCACGTTTATTAAAGGCAGTAAATAAATAAATACAAAATGTATGGTATAGATTGAAGAGCATGTGCACCAGCATCCTGTATACCTGCACTGTACAATATGAAAGCTGAGTTGGGGTTAATTTTCACGTGCGATTTGGACCATATATATGTAAGTCCTTCGACCCTTAATGTCATCTCTGGTTGACAGTTTGGGCTCATGCATGTACCAGCTAATAATAATGAAATAGTTGTCTAGACTTTATCACTACAATATTCCTAACCCTGAAAATAATTAGAGGATGGGATGTGATAAAAAAAAAAAATTCTGATCTTGTCATGTCATATCTATATCAAATCAAACAAATATTTATGGTAAACACTTTAACTACTCTTAGTTATATTTTGTAGCTACTTTTATTTTTCAAATTTTTAATTGAATAAAATATCACAATAATCAGATAGTTGTAGTATTTTATTTTTTATTCTCATTTTTTTAAAACATGATTTCTTTCTCTCTTAATTTAAGATTTATAAATTTTATAATATACTATAATAAATTCATATTTTATAATTTTAATGTTTAGTATTCTATTGATCATGTCATATGATATTTGGGCTTCACGTTTTCTTGTGTGTATATTTTATAAGAATGTGATTGTTTTGATTAACTATGTTGTTGTTTAAGTATTGTAATACAGCTTGCATTGTTTGGACTTTGACAACGAAATGCATGATTACCTTCAATAAGATTATATAAATTACTAGCTATATATCTTTCCATGCTAAAAGAATAAATAAGTTACTGACATGGTTGGAATAGGATGTACATTATATAAACTTTACACGAAGCCTTTAAACCAGCTACCTACAGGGGGCTTTGCTTTTGTTTTGTGATCCTGCAACCTTCATGTTACTGTTATGGGTATTTCTTGTATCCCTATATTAATACATATTCATATTTGCTGTTGCAAAAAAAAAAAAAAAAACGAAGTCTTTAAACAAAATTTGATCATATATGAAAAATACTTTTGAAAGTTTGAAATCAAAGTCATTGATTTCGTTATGTAACATTAAACTAAATACACTAAAATGTGTTTTGTATGCTTGTTTCAATGAAAGTATGAATTTTCAGCATCAATCTGAAAGATGTTTTTGACCTAAAAGTGCATACACATAATCATCTCAAGTTGAGTGTAATGTTTGTCTCAATCTTTATTCCTTATGCCATCGCCGTCCCACCCTACCTTCATTACGATCACTACATTATCATTACCACTATAACAGTTCTTGGAATAGATAGAATAGGACACTACAAAATCAAATTCGCTATCCTTTTCTTTGAACATAAGAAATTTCACTGCATTAGTTTGAAGTTGGTTGTCACTTTAATGCCCCCATATATATGCAATCAAGCCTAGAGAAATAAAAAAAGTTGGATATATCTTTTTCTAGCATGGAATTAATCACATATATCATTCACAAAAAGCAATTTAGTTGTGCTATGGTGAAAGATTTATAAGGTCTTAGTCGCGGTTGTGTGATTTGCTTTCATTTGATCTATATGGTTGCATAGAAATAACATTATTTTTAAACGCAATATTGCAAATGTGGAGTATGTTATGAACCTTATAAAATTTAGGTCTTGGTTTTTAGATAATATCAAGTTGAAAGGGGGCTTTCTTTTTCCTATTACGAATGGTCTATGAACCTTATACTTTTGCACGAAAGCCTTATAAGCAGTATGAACTTTGTTTATGGATTTGGATACCCCTTTTAATATGTTATTTTGCTGATAAAAAAGCAAAAAAGAATTTAGTTTGAAATACATGAAGATACTAAAAGTTAGACATATGTATTCTTGAAAAATCTTAATCCGACTTAATTAATATCAAAATAAACATATACGCTAAACATTATTTTACTAAAATAAATAAAAATTAAGGAATCTGTTTGGTTGAAATGGCTGATATACAGTCCTATGACGAAGATCTTGGTCACACCTTGATATCTAATTGTGGAACAAGGTGTTGGGGTGCACCCGCAAGCATTATGATGCCTAAATTAGTGTTTGACTCAGTAGTAAAAATTGTTATTGGTGGGAATTGAACCTTGGACCCCTTAGTTATTAAAAATAGGCATTATCATCTCCTCTAATTTTCAGTATTGAACATATATTATAGTAATTAATATTTGACGTCCCTTATTTTTTTGGGTCCTGTGCTGTTTGACTCCTTGAATGGGTCCAGAATCGACCCTATTTAAGAGAAAAGAGTGAGATGAGAATAAGATTAGAGTTGAGTTCATATACCCGGTGCTTATTTATATACTTGAATTTGGGCAACAAATTAGTTAGGCAGTTACTTAAATATATATGTTTTTCAGTACAAATCTACATATCGGATAAAGTATTCTTTATATTTATAATTAATATTTTTTCCTTAAAAAAAGCGACGATATGATAAATATATAGGATTATAGGTCATATCCCAAAGCCTAACATTAATTATTTTATGTAAAAAAAATATTTTTATTTATAAATTAAATTATTACCCAAATATATAGTAAACAAAGAATGTGAATAAATATATTAAAGTCTAGCTCTCAACATATAACCCTGCTATGATCAGACAATATATCCTACTAAAATGCTAGCTAGTAGGGCCAATCTATAAAAACCAAAAGAAAGATGTTAGTGGGGGAGAGGAAACGTGCTCAAATCCAAAAAGAGACGAGATGGATGCATTATCTTGAGGAATCATTGCTCATATGTTGGCTCTTTTCTTGCTTTGATATCATATGAACATAATATTTTTTATTTTTATTATGATGAATAAGAAATCAATAATATGGGATATATGATAGGTTAAGGGACAAAAGAAGATAAAGATGGGAAAGAATTAAAGGGTTGTTAAGGATGGAATTAAGAAAAATTCATGCATGGGGCAGGCAATAATTAGTAGGGAACACTTTTGGTGGTCCTGTTTTGGATTGTACCACTGGAAAAGGGAACCCTTGATGCTGATAGTCTGAAATGTTTGTGTGTAGTGCAGGCTGCAAGGTTGGAACTTATTCACTGCTTATGAGTATTCGTCTTCATTCAAAGGCTCAAGATTCTTTGTGTATAATAAGCTTACCAACACTCTTACTCGGTCGGAATAAAACACACCAACATATCTTTATCTTAATACCGTAACTAACTTTCTCCTTTATATATAGCTAAATTTGTCTTTTTCAATTAAAATCCAAATCATTTGCGGTTTATCTCTTTTCTAGCAATATTTTGTACAAGCTAGCAAGGGGTTTTTGTCTAAATAATAAATTAATTAAGTCCTCTGTACTATGTATAACTAGTGTACGAATTTACTTGCATTATATGTCTGTCTCTGTTATCTTTTTTATAAAAAAAGACTTTTAAAAATAAGGAATAGTCAAAAGCACTTGATCGATCGCAATAAGAAGATAGTCAAGCTCACGACCACAGATAGTTTAAGAATTTATTCAGCAAAAAAAAGATGGTTTATAGATTTGAATCTTAAATTTTGTAGCCTGAGGAGGGCTTTGCCTAGCTACTTACCACCCCAATTAGAGAATTAATCTTATAAATTTTTCTATAAGGATTTCCTGTCAAAGACCTAACAAATAATAATAATAATAATTATTATTATTATTATATTTATTATTATTATTATTTAAAACTCAATAGTTGATTCAATAAGAAATATATTATAATTCTTCAAAAAAAAATTATATAAGTTATTAAATGAATCTTAAGTCTAACAACATTAATGTAACTTAATTTTTCTCTCCCTCACACACGCATATGTGTGTAATTTCTTTTAAGCACTAAACTCTCTAAAGTTTATAGATGAAAGTGAAAATGTCATAACAATGGTTTAAATTGTGGTTAATAACAACACCAAATTTTTTTGGTTAATGTGCCTAAACCCACGAGTAAATCAAGCAATAAGGGATAAAGGAGTTTAGTGATTTAAAAAAACAAAGTATAGAGGCGTAGGTTGGCAACGTGCATGTGAAACCATAAGGAAGTAAAGTGGAATTTATCCCCTATGTGTATCTTCATTTCTCATAAAATGAAGCTTAAAGTATATAATTTTTTAATTAAAATGCATTAACCGTGTAAAAACATTATGCTATCATTCAATCATAAATCAAATTTTTTTTAATAATTACTTTAAAAATCATCATCTAGTATATATAATTTCTGTAAAAAAAATTATATTGATATATAGTGTATAAAAAAATAAATGTACATTAAAATATAAAAGAAACAATCATTTTAAAAACCGAATAACAAAATCATTTAAAAAATGAACTTTTTAAGTATAAATTTAAGAACTATATTTTTTATTAATTTGAATAATATATAATTTTGCCCCTATATTTATTGAAAGGTCCATAGTATATATTTTTCTTAGTATTCGGATGAATATCTACATATTCATCAACTTAAAAAGTACAAATTATTTAAAAAAGGGTGTGAGTGATGAAGTTTCATGATATGTTTTTGGAGATCGAAGTTATATATATATAAATTAGCTAGCCATACATTAATCAAGTGAGAATCTTAAAAGTAACAAGATCCATAAACGTAACATTTAACTAAAAAAAAAAAAACTTATATTCACTAAGAATGGGGTCCAAATTATCACTAAAAATTTAATTCCAAGTGTCCCTTGAATTATATTTTCTTTTATCTTTGTATTCAAAGTTTATGCACACAGTATACATGTCCACTGGATTCAATTTTCAACCATATAGCTTGTCATTCATTTATTAATAGATCGACGTGTTGGCATTGGCAGAGATCAATCAAAACTAAACCGTGTTAAGACATTTTGTGGACTTTCAAGAGCAAAATGTGGTCCGTTTTCCTGATACCGATGGAAAAAGGCCTGGCAATGAAGATAACGATTAAAGTAATTCATTTTAAAAGTAAAATATTGTGAAAAAAGTAACCTGCATAAGTCGTATAGATAATCAAAGGGCCACTTTCATCTTCATATATGGGAATCGGGACCTTTCCATAGTTTAATGGACTTTTCTTTTGATGCTATTGGATTTTTCTCTTTTTGGAATGCCTTTTTCCAATGTTCTCCATCAGTATAAGATTTTTTATGGTCATGTGCTCCCATCTAATTAATTACTAGCTAGATATCTACAATACATATATATCACAAAGCTTGCAATTCTCTCATAAATAATTAGAACAAGGACATAGATATCTACATTACATAATTTCTATAGGCTCAAAAACTATAACAACAGCCTCTTTTCTAAAAAAAAAATCAACTAGCTAACTAGGTAGATAAGGCAATGTACAAAATATACAAATGTGTAACATGACAATATTCAGTTAATTTCAACCAACCAAACTAAAAATACATATCAAATTGGTCGCCAACCCAATCCCCTAGTTTGGTGAAAATGGATTTATAGGAATCACACATTCTATACACACACACATATATATATGCCCTCTTTTTTCTTTTTCTTTTTTCTCTCTCTCAGACTACCTTTTTCCCTTTTGAGGCTGCTGTACTGAAATGGGAGAGAAATTGTTTGGTACAAAGCAGTGTGTCAAATAAAAGGCACCACCAAGAGGCTTGGCCATACCTTCTTTTTTTTTTTTCTAATCCTAAAACATTTGCATATATCTTTCCCACATCACGCAAGTGGACAAGGGAATTCCAAAACATGCGTGGCCTTAGCTTTCCAGCTATGTTCAATATCTTCAGCAATCCTCTTTGCATCAATAGATGCACCAAGCAGGCCACGTTTGGTGAAACCCACCGCATAGAGTCCATTTTCACCTTTCCATCCATTTGGGAATGGCTTCCGGGGAAACCCATCTTTCTCACTAAACATGTCACTGCCCTGCTCACAGTAAATTTCAAGCTCAATCAATATGCCAATTATAATATATATTCCATTATTAATACCAACAATGATGAGATTGAACAAGCTAGTGTTGTCCAGCTTTTGCTGGAATCTCTCCTCTAAAAAAAAATATTACCAAACACAATCCTAAAATATAAATGATATTTTAGAAATTCTAAGTAAATTAATTAGAATTTAATTTTTATATATTGTTAGTATAAAAAATTTGAACCGTCAATTGATCAGAAATTATCATGATATAAATTTTTAAATAATTACTGTAAAAGTAATAAATTTATAATTAGTTAATCGTGAAAATATTTTTATTATGGACTATATACCCAATTAATTAAATGAAATTTTACTTTTATCAGACAAAATACCAAAACAATACCAAAGTTAGCAACAAAGAATTAAAGGAAGCACCTTTAACCAAGAGGGTACATTGCTTTTGTAACCAGTTGCTAGAATGATGGCATCAAAGTTCTCTACTTTTCCATCAACAAACTCCACCGCATTGCGTGCTAGTCGTTTAATTCCCCGGCAAACCTATACACATAATTGGACAAGGTCTAATGTTGGAAACAATGAAACAAAAAATTTCTTCTTTTTTTTCTTTTAAACCTTTGTCTTAGAGGAAAAAGCAATTTTGGTTGATTAAGACAAGAAAACAAGATAGCTATGATGAGAGCTCTTTTGGATTTGATTGGCACATACAAGAGTAATGTTATTATGTGCGTTACCTTAATTTTTCCATTTTTGATCTGAGCGAGTGTCCCAACATCCAAAACTGGTGTCTTTCCGTACAAGTTCTTGAGCTCTAGAGGACCAAGTTTTGGACGGCGAAGTCCAAATTGATCTGTGTCTCCAAGCATGAGATGTGACATTAGAAGCAAAAATTGATCCACAAAACGTATAGGGAACCACTTGAGCAAGAACATGGATAAACCAAAAGTTGATTTCCCTAGCATCTGTTGTGGCAAGATATGCACCTGCAAAATGAATAGAAAAAGAAAAGATCTCAATATCACATTAAAAATTAAAAAGTGGGGTGGAAAAGTGATAGCTTAAGAAACTTTTTAGGAAATTGTAGACACGAGGGTGGAGACTAATGACAATAATCTTTTCATGCTTCCAGTGTTGTGTCTGTGAATACTGACACACAGTGGTTGTGTGCAGAGAAAAAAGATTGATCTCGAACTCAAAGGCCACATTATTCTGAGGTATTGGGATGCTGACCTTATTGCGCATGCAAACGAGTTACAATGAATGAAGTGAGAGAGAACAATGACACAAACTCTTTTGAGAGTGCTAGTTATAGCAAAATATAGTATAATATGTTAGCAGACTGTGTTCACTCTCCAGTTTCCAGCTTTGTAAAAAAAACATCGGCCTTGGATCAATTGGTCTATCAGAATTGACTATCAGAGCACTATGAAGAGTTAGACAGGAACATATTTACATTATTATTTCTATATACTTTTCTATATTTCATCTCAAACTAAGATTTTTTTTTCTCTTTAGAGTTGGGCTTCGATACCCTTAGTAAAATGTAAGGGTGTTGGTACTAATTAACCAATAGTTAAATGAGTTTGAGTACATCAAGAAAGAGAAAGGAAGAGAGAAAAAGAGAATTTCTCAATAACAGTACCTAAACTCTTAAATTTTGGAGTGTAGCATAAAATTTCTCTATTTCAGTACAGAAAACTCGCTATACTTTTTATGTGTATAAACATTTCAATTATATTAATTATTATTCATTAGTATCTAATTAAGAGTGGTGGAAGATCTTTGGCATGTCTCATATAATGAGTTGTTTAAGTGCTTGATTAGTTTACCAAAACAAATTAAAGCAATTATTTTTTCAGAAGTGAACTCACCGTATCTCGAACCACTAGGGAAGGGCGCGCATTGTGGTTGCAGAGATCCAAACAAACCTCCATGCCTGAATTCCCACAACCAACCACCAAAACATTCTTCCCACAAAACTTGTTTCCGCTCTTATACTTGCAAGTGTGTACAATCTGCCCTTCAAACTCTCCCATCCCTTCAATCTGAGGCACTACTTCCTCAGCACACTCTCCAGTAGCAACTATAAGCCATTGGCAAACATATTCTGCTGTGTCCTCTTTCTTGAGTACTCCTTGAGTCTTGACCCTCCAAAGATGACACACATGATCAAATTCAGCACTGACCACAGTCTGGCTGAAGACAGGTTTTATGTCAAAGTGGTCAGCATAAGCCTTAAGGTAGGCCAAGAATTGCTGTTTTGTGGGATAAGAAGGCAAGTTTTTGGGGAATGGCATGAGAGGGAGCTGGCAGAATTGCTTTGGGAGATGAAGCCTGAGGCGGTCATAAGTCTTGAACTTCCACATTGAAGCTAAGCATTGAGCTCTTTCAAGGATTAGGCTTGGAATGCCTTTCTGTTTAAGGCAAGCTGCTGCAGCTAGCCCCGAGGGACCAGCTCCCACTATAACTGGTCCCGGAACAAATATAGGGCTTGCCATTTTACTCATCTTTATCTGCTGCTGGTGATAACAATCATGGACACTTTTTCCTTCTAGTTCCTTCAAGTAGTCCATGAAGAACAACCAGAAAAAAAAATGGTGGAGAGTTTGGAGGGTATAAAGTAGATTATTTCAAGACTTTGAAGCCTAGCTACTAAGGTTTAGGTGGTGCTGAAGTTATATATATCAAAGTGAAACAAACCATAAAAGAAACTCAACTCCTTTAATCACCAACTCTCCCCTCTTATAAAGAATTGAGCTGATGAGATGAGAAGATGATGGATGGTTTGATGTTATGAAGAATTGGAATTTGGAAGTAGGGTATATTATGAAGGTCTAATTTGCTTTAGCAAACTGAGGGGACTGAGAGTTTGAAGTTTGGTTTTGATTCAATGGAGGAGAAAGCGGGAAGCAAGAGAGTCTCATATGGAGCAACTCTACTTATGGACAGAAAGAAAGTAGAGGAATAAAGGTTGTTATTCACAAGGGATTTTTACTGGGGTATAGTGGGTTATATATATATATATATATATATATATATATATATATATATATATATATATATATATATATATATATATGAAATGGTCAGTAGTGCTCATGGCTCATGAGTGTGTTAAAGGGGTTTGGTTATGTAGGACATCTTTATACCACAAGAATTTTTTCTTTTTTTCTTTTTTAAAAAAAAAAAAAAAAACTCAGTAGGGGGAGAGCAAATATGCTAGCTATAAAGACAAGTATAAGCACTCAGAGATCCTATTGATGGTTGTAGAATAGTACTTTCAACTAAATACATAAAAAGTGGACATGACACGTAGAAGGCTAGTCAATTCCAAGTATGATTTTTTGGGATGTTTTGTAGTAGTTGGGTCCATAAACAGTTATAGACTGCTTGATTTAATTAAAGGATCTCACTGGTATTAGTCATGAATCATGATGGACATATTAGCAAATATAGCTTAAGCATATATATAAACATTGAGGTAAAACAAAAGCAAAAGAAGTAGCCACATATCACTTCAAACTCACTAGTTAATTAGTAGTGTTATTTTATATTTAATTACCATGAGCGGGTCTGATAACTTCATTAAAAATTACTTTCCTATAAAATATTGTTTCTACTTCGCATGCAGTAGATGTATGCTTTTAAAAGCAGCAGTAAAATAATCCTTTTGGAAATTACCATGTCAACACAGTTTTAGATCATGTAATTCATCTTGCTCGATCTCTTGATTAGTTGATTACTTACTATGTACAATTCCTTCACCTTGTCTGTAATGAAGTTGTTGAAATTATGCAGTAGCCTGTCCAAGTCTTGAATTGCGGGTGAGTGACTTGGTATTTTGTTAGATTGTGCTTGAAAGCTGCTTCTTTGTCTAAACACCAACGTCAATTTGAACTTTTGCGCTAGAACTTTATATCTCCTTATATTTCTTGGATATTCTTTATGGTAAATAACTATTTTTGTTTTTAAATGTGTAGAGTGTTGATAAATTTGTTTTTAAAAGATAAAAATTTTAATTTTAATCTTCGAAAGTGAAAAAAGTATGACAAATTTATCCATCCGTTAACTTCTATTTATTACTGTTAATGAAAGAGCCTACGTGATACATTCAGAGACAAATTTGTAAGTTCACTACACATTTAAGACGAATTTGTCAACGCTCTACCTAAAATATAATTTAATCTTCATCTTTCCTCCTTTTTTAACCGTTATAAGTATAAACATTACAATAAACAATTAAAAAAATAGAAAAAAAATAATAAGTTAAAATAAACATAATATTGATTAATTAACATAATTTGTTTGTTACTCTGAAATTATTATTGTGATAACATTAAGTAGTGACAAAATTAAGTTGAGTCTCATTTTTTTGTAAGGATTAACTTACTGACTGTGCATTTTTGTTTACTTATCATATTTTGGGTAAGGTATTGTCACATTAGAAATTTCAAAGCAAAAAGATGAGACAATCACTTATTCAAAATATGAAACTCAAACAAATTAATATGGACAACCATTAAGTTAATCCTTACAAATAAATGGGACTCAATTTGATTTTGTCACTATTTAATATTGTCACAATAGAAATTTCAGATTAATCAATATTATGCTTATTATTATGTTTGTTCTAACTTATGTTTGGTTTCCTATTTTTTTAAATGTTTATTGTAATGTTATACTTGCAACAATTAAAAAATGGGAAGATGAAAATTAAATTATATTTTGGTAGAACGTTGACAAATTCGTCCATGAATGTGTAAAGCACTGACAAATTCGTCCTTAAATATGTCACATATGCCCTTCCATTAACTGTAACAGACGAAGTTAACGAATGGATAATGGATGAATGAATTTGTTGCACTTTTTTCACTTTCAGGCAAGGGTTGATCTACATTAAAATGAGGGTGTACACATGCATCCCCTCACTTTAAAAAATTATATATAATTATCTAATATTTGTATATTTCCCCCCTCTCATTTTATATATTTGAACCTACTTGCAATAAAATTATATTCAACATTTATTCTAGCTACATATGTATGATAATGATAATTATCAATTTTTATTTTTTTAAATAAATTGTCCCATTCGTGGATTAAAATTTGTCATCACTCTATATATTCAGAGACAAAAAATAGTTATTTATCCTACTCTTTATTTCAACTTTTTCCATTTTCAAACATTAGCTCTCAACTTCAAGTGGCCTAGCTTAGGTGTCATTTACTCTTAATCTCCAACTTGAACTTTATTTTAAGTTTGAGTCTTCTTTTCTTTTTTTTTTTTATGTACAATGAAAGCAATAGGATTTAAATTTAGGACATCATCTAAATTACCTAAATTTTCTATTACTAGACTAAATCAAGTGAGTTATTTTAAATTTGAGCCTATGAGATTATATATTGATATTCATTTATCTTATAACTTTTGCTTCTTTTCTGGAGTCTCAAAAATCTTAGGTCTACAATATCTTCTTCATTTTAGCAACCAATTTGGTACTTTTTATTTCCACTTCATCATTTGTAAAAAATAAAATAAAATCATTTAAGGGGCAGATTTGGATCTTAGCATTTTTTTAATTAATTAGGTTTAAGTCGTGAAATAGGTTTAATTCCCAACAATAGCATCTAGTGTCCACTGTACATCGAACTTCTTTCGGGGGACAATTACAGCTCTCAATTCCGGCCGGTTTGAAAATGTTTAAAAACCAAAGTACTTAAATAATATTAATATTTTTATAACTAATTATAACTTTAACTTATTAATTTGGTTAAATCATATTTTAAATAGGTCATCTAATATATTTTGAGTTTTATTAAAATGAAAAAATTTGGCGTTTTTGTTGATTATTAAATGAATGATACCCGTAATTATATGTTACCCCGTATTATTTTTTTATTTGATTGAAAGAGCCAGACAAAGAAATAGAAAATATGACAAATTTATATGGAAAAAAACTTTAAAATGAGTATTATAAAATTAATTTTATCTCAAATTCAGTTTTATTAGAATAATTTATTTTAAATATATGTAATTATATTGATAAGCATATTATACTTAAAAATTGACTCCATTAGTTGTACTTAAATTAAATAACTAGTTTATGTTGGTTATTAATTAAATAACCTACAATAAATATATATTGATATATTACTTTGGCATATGGATCCGTAAATGCCTAATAAATATAGTGACAATGTGATACTTTGATTCCTTTAGTTCTGTAAGAAATTGAAAATGTTAACTAGGTAGAATTTTGACACATAAAACTGAAAGGAGAAAATATCTTTGTTGATAAGAGCAGACATGGTAGATATAAACCCGTCAGATCATTCTCCTTTAAAATTTCTATATTTGAATGTCTCTCAAAGTAATTGCAAAAGGGTATATACCTTTCCTACTGAAAAATTCTTGCATCAAAGTAAACTTACCTAGTCATTTACGGGTTCTTATTGGATGTAAAATGTGAATCAAACTCCACTATTCGTCCATACTTCATGATGACACTAAGTTATCAAAGGATCCCATCCAAATGTGCCCCCTAATCTTTTGGAGAATCTTTAGTTTATCATCATATAATATTCGATCTGTATTTTATATTTAAACAGAAAAATCAAGCATAATAACTAAGGTATCTTAGTTCTTCCAAGGTTCTTTCCTTCCATGAACACCCTTTTCAGGCGTGCACACAAAAGCTTTTTGATGATTTCCTCAGGTTAGATAGTTTATATATAAGATCTGTTCCTTTTTCAACAAAGAAATGATAACTACAGGAGCTGTATATCCAGTCAAATGACTCTCGTATATAAACCTGAAGCTTTATTTAAAGTTGGTATACATACATGCATATATATATATATATATATATATATATATATATATATTATGTATATATGTATATATATATATATATGTATATACATAAAATAAAATTTCAAAAATATTATAAAATAATGTTTTGGGAAAAGCATTTGCATGAGTTATTGTATAAATGAGTACTGATTATATTTTCATCAATAATTTTTTGCTTATAAAAAAATCTATAAAAATATATTGATCCAACAAACATTAATTTACTATTAAGAGTCTATTTAATCTCTAATTTTGAAGTTTTAAAAATTATATTTCATAAGAGAATGATCAACACTTAAATTCCTTTTGCTTAAGCTGAACATAAGATATTATATATATATATATATAATATATATATATATATATATATATATATATCATTCTTAAACGTTTTCTGGTAACAATTACGTACACAAATTTTTTGAAGAGAATTGATTCCAAATATGAAACAAAACACACCCCACAATGGCATTAGTATCTATCCGGCTGGCCCCTCAAAGATACATGTTTTTCTCTGCACTCCAGCTTTGAGGCAATGAGGTTTGTTGGCTGCCCCTATTTTCCATTGAAAGAAGCTTTGATTGGATGTTTCACATATGTTACATAGTCAACTTATGAGTGTGTTAGAGACCTTAGTAGTATATATGAATTGTCATATAAGTAATTACTACTTATGCAACAGATTATAATGAGAAAGATTTTAGGCCATTGTTGGTGGACATCATCACGTTTGAGTCTGACAGAGGGTTATAGGTACGTAGAGCAATGTGCATCCTTAGATCAGGCCTAGTCCTTTCCTCCTCCTGTACAAAAAAATCGATCCCTTTGCGATAGCATGATGCCAGCATCTTCTATATATGTTATGCAATCCCAAAAATTAAACCTCATTAATTATTTTTGTAGTTTCATTCTAGTCGATTTAAGCATCGATCTTCTCCACCTACAAATTAAGTTTTTAAAAAAAGCTGATATGTATGTAGCATTGTTCTATCTATGCAATACCAAGAAGAGTTAATATACATTCCAGACTATAATAGATTGAAAAAACAAACCACGGTCACTACATTTTAATTACTACCCAGCGGCATGCAACGTTAGAAACGAATCTTATATATTAAGACTATCTTTTTCTAAAGAATAAAATGTTATTTATAACGCATGAGATAAACACTAAACTAATTTAAACTTCCTTTACCAGAGAGAGATGTATATATAATTGCCATTCCAATTAAGCTATGACCCTACATTGGATCCAATTAGGCTATAACCCTATATTATAGCCATGCACATTTCTAAAAAGTGATTGCTAATTACAGCGATAATAATTCTTATGCTCCTTTGTTTTTTTTAATGTATAACGTAACCAAAATAAACAGAAACCAAAAAGTTAAAACTATATATCAACTTGATCTTATATTATAATAAGACCATAATAAACTTTCACAAAATAGGACTACGGCATGTTGTCGGATAAAATAATTAGCGCATTCTTTTTCAGTCAACTCCAAAACGGCTAGCTAGCTAGCTAGGGATCTCGCTTTAGGTTAAAGGAGATGATATATTAATAACAAACGCATGTAAACAATACTTAATACATAAGGTTGTAATCAAAAAATTCCATTTTGTTATTCTCAACCATTAATATTGATTTGAATTGGAAGGCAGTGGTACTATATACTACTATAAATAAACTCATTATATTAAAATGCCACACTAATGAAAAGGCTTATGCATCTACTTGAGGGTTTAAAAGGCAAAACAAACCCTTTATTTTCTCAGGTAAAAAATCAAGGCATTTGATGTAGCCATATGTGTGTCAGAGGTATCCCCTTTTGCGGTATTTGGGATTTATTTAATTGTCACTAACTATAGGCATATATGTTTTGCTTCGTTTGCACATATATAATATTAGCATGATTCACATGATCGTTGCACAGGAACTTAGAACAATAATAATCCCCCATGAAAAGGGACTATAGCTAGAACCCGTATAGCCTTTACAAGTATTTAATGTGCTATTAATATTAGATAACTCCTTTCCATAGGTTTGTTTTGTTTAATAATGTTTTGTAAAAGATCGCTTTGCATTAATTCAACGGCAATCTTAATCAAAGAGGTCAGCTCCCAACATGCACAAGAAAAATTATGCTACATTAATTGTAATATTATTGAACTCTAGGAGCGTGTCTCTATACTCTCTTTGTCAAACAAATCAATGCAAAATTATTAGATGCAGTTTGTTAGTTAGAGTTAGTTACTCTTTCTATTTTTCATCTTAATCAATTTCATTGTATATATATAGCTTGGTATTCCTCTGTAAAAGGTAATTTGAGCAGACTGAAAGTCAATAACAAATTCAGTTACTTCATCTCCTCCCCTTTTGCTTTCATTGCAAGCTTATTTTTCTCTCAACACCATAACCGTTTTTCTCAAGCTTCATAACGAAAATTCACATGGTATCATCGTCTAATACTTCCGCTATTGCATTCTCTGATCTTGCATTTCTCCATTGAAGCTTGTTTCGCCTCTGTTTTTCAATGGCAACTTCACTTACTACTGATAATTTTTCTGATCATCTCGTGAATCCCACAAATCCTCTTTTTCTTCATCCTGGTGAGAATCCTGCAATTGTTCTTGTTACTCCTCTACTTGCTGACGATAATTATCAGCAATGGAAGCATGATATGTTTGTCGCCCTCGAAACAAAGAACAAAGAACAATTTGTTCTCGGCACTCTTCCTTGTCCAACTTCTGCAGATCCGCGTCGTGATACATGGAAGAGATGCAACAAAATGGTGATGTCATGGCTCACACGTTCTATGACTCCCTCCATCAAACAATCTGTTATGTGGATGGATACAGCTTTTGATATTTGGAATGATCTCCTTGGCAGATTTTCTCATGGTGACAAATTTCGTATTGCCGATCTTCAAGAAGCACTTCAAAA
>PYAF01005920.1:709697-738778 GCA_007407185.1 Glycine tomentella
GTTTTCTGTGACAATCAATCAGCAATTCAAATTGCCAAAAATCCCATTTTTCATGAAAGGACCAAGCATATCGAGATTGATTGTCATATTATTCGTCAAAAGATCCAAGAAGGCCTTCTTCATTTACTTCATGTGCCTTCTGCTTATCAATTAGCTGATGTTTTTACCAAAGCTCTTCATTCTTCTACATTCAAAGCTGTTGTTTCCAAGTTGGGCATTCATAACATCTATGCCCATCTTGAGAGGGGATATTAGATGCAGTTTGTTAGTTAGAGTTAGTTACTCTTTCTGTTTTTCATCTTAATCAATTTCATTGTATATATATAGCTTGGTATTCCTCTGTAAAAGGTAATTTGAGCATACTGAAAGTCAATAACAAATTCAGTTACTTCATCTCCTCCATTTTGCTTTCATTGCAAGCTTATTTTTCTCTCAACACCATAACCGTTTTTCTCAAGCTTCATAACGAAAATTCACAAAAATCGTTGTTTGTGAACACTTTCTTATATCCATTTATGGATATATATACTGTGCGTTTTGTAGTGGCCAAATCAAAATATGAGTTCCATGTTCAGGAAATGTTAAAAAAAATGGCTGGAAGATAAAGGTCTCCAACCATAGTATAATAACTACTGGACAAAGTCATCGATAACTTCTCCCAGGGATACATAGAGAAATATGTTTATTCATATTCAAGAATGTAGTAAGTGTTATACATACGCAAGGCATTATTCTTCAGAGAATAACGTATTATTCCAACAAAAAAGTAAAATAATTGAATAGCTAGCATGCCATCGAAGCTTGATATGGAATTTAAGTTGATTAATTAATAGTTTATTTGTGAGAGTTTATTGTATTAATTAAGATATATCGCTTATAAGAGAGAAAAACTCCTTTCCAGTTTTGCAAGTTAAACACGGGTGTAATGGATCGAGGATGTGATGTTCTAGAGCTACTTTCTATCCTGTAACAATTTTCATTATTAAAGGAAATATTGATTCTGGCCTTCAATACATCAGAAGTGATTCATTTATAATCACTTGTGGAATAAAAGTTTCCTATTATTCAATTTAGAAAAACTTTTGAACGGATTTAAAGTAAGAAAAAATGTAAAATAAAAAGAAGTTAATGATATTTTGTAAATTTAATTACTTTTAAATGAAGAATAAATATACATTATCATTTTTTTTCATTTTATATATCTTCTCATTGTTTAGGATTCAAATTCGTTTTGAACGTACATAATTAATGCAACTTACCCTCAGTTGGTAGGAAATTGATTTGAAAATATTTAGATCTTATTTGAATGAATTTCTTCGTAAATAAGTATAAGTGAAGGAAAAAAAATTAAAAAAAAATATAAGTATTTGATCTTGGTTTTATAAAAATTCTCTAATCTAATTGTCTAAAAATTAAGGTATATAAAATGATTTTAACGTGTAAATAAAGTTTAATTTTTTATTTTATTTTATTATAAGTATTTGTAAATTTGTCCGAACATGATTTTATTCTTGCTTATATAACTAAGTTATATATATTTCTCCATGCATGAAGCGCAATGAAGGCTATATATAATAGCATTATATAGTCGAACTAATTTTAAAATGTCACTATGATTCTTAACTTTCATTGCTCTGCAAATTCATTAATTACATGATTATGAGCTTCAGATTTCCTCTCTATCAGCAGCCCCTGTATATGTTGCTCCTTTAAAAAAAAGGGGCCAATTACAGATAAATGACGATTCGAGTAATTTGCAGGGACGTTCAAAAAAGCGCAATTTTTTTTCATGTGCCAATTATTGAACTTTGATTTATATGTATGTAGAGAATGTGACTTGCACTATCAAAATTATATTGTGCGACATGACAAACAACTGATGAAGAGCAAACCATATATTATAATAATTAGCTTGTGATTAGCTTCAACTAAAATCCAACAACATAAAGTGCACCATAAATGTGATATATATACTTTTGATCGTTCAGCATAGTGATTGGCACTATCTATTAGAGATCACAAAAAGGAAAATTAAAACAATGTGATTAACTTATATGATCATCTACGATAATTCAATTTCTTTCTATCAATTTGCTGCCCCATATATGTATGTTCGTGCCAACTCTAAAATTTCCCTGAAAGGTTGTGTGTAACATTAATCCATGAATTAAGTTCACTAGGATCATCAACACCACATCCTATTGGAAATTTAGAATAATGCACAAATCCTAACAAATTTGACCCCTTTAATTTTATTTCTTAAAAGTACTTTTCTCGTGGCTACTTTCAACAAAGAGCACTTCAGAGAATCACAAATTGGTTGCAGTGCACCTACATTTAAATTTCCAAATTAAAGTTAATCACACATTATTGGTTAGAGAAAGAAAATCGGAGAGCTAAGAAATAATGGGTATCTGGGTCTGTCTTTGTCCCTCTTTCCAAACCCTAAACATTCTTTAGAATTAATAAATCTAGTTGTTTCTTACTAGTTCAAGCTGATTAACGAGTTACATATACTTCCACTATATGACAAAGGAATCTCAGTGGGCGCCATATATTCCACCATATTTTTCTCTTTAGGAACCAATTAGAACAATATGCATGTCACCTTGAAGCACCTGTAAACATTCAAAGCGTGATTAGACATTATTTTGTTGAAATGCGTCTTTAATTTCTTTCTGGTTGGATTTCAAATTATAAATGTTTATATATATTTACAAATAAAAAATGTTATTTTAATATTGGAGGTGTTATCAATGGGGACATATATATAATCTGCATAATTGCATGTTTAAATGCAAGATTGTTAATAAAACACTTGTACAGTAAACACCTAAGGGAAACGCATGAATAATTGATAGGGATATATATTGAGATATTGCATCTTAATTGGATGACATACAAAATAGAATCTGTAAGTAGTAGTGCGAAGAATTTCTTCTTCTTCTTTTTTTACAAGAGTGAAAAGAATTTCTAGTTTCTTTTCCGTCACCAAATTATATTATAAATTGCGATGATTTATGAAATAGCATGACTGGATTATAACTACAACTAAATGTGAAGTGGCATGCAAAAAAATTATTTGCTAAAATCGAATTTAATTTTATCCCTTGTATATATTTTAGATAAAGAATTAAAATTATATTTTGCCCAATTTTATTTTACAACCTTTAAAATTATTTGAAATGATTTGCAATAATTTCTTTTTTAGAAAAAAACAGGTAGGTACACATTACCAATTTTAGAAAGAAAAACTAATTAATGAATGAGAGGGAAAGTAGAATTATTGAATTTTTGTTCCCATTTAACAAATCTTGTGTGAGAGTCGTGGCATCCCAACAGGAAGAATAATTATGGAGGTTAATTGAATTTAAGGTCCTCAACAATAACGGGTTAGCTAAATGGTTGTAGCTTCTTCTTCTTTTTGCTGAAAGCTAAATGGTTGTAGCAATTAACATTTTGATTAAAGCTTCATTTTTTTGTATACATGCACCTTACAGTGAGGGCAATTTTTAAAATAAAAGCAATTAATAAAAAATTAAACAAACAATTAAGAATGCTAATTAATATCCCCACCTTAATTAAATAGACATTGTTGATAAAAGCAATTAAATCTAGATTAATGATTGATGCATCTTTATATCATGAGTTTAATTTATTTTTAAAAAATACATAAGAATGATAGTGGGAATTTATCCCCTATCGGATTTTGAAAAAAGTAAGGAGAAAATTGAAGAAATTGGGCGACCTAAAAATCTGGTCTAAAGAAGAAGGACACGTGTTAGGACCAATTATTGGGCTACCTTTTAAACTTGGATCTGGCCCATTGAGCTTCTTATTTTTGAGCCATTTTTAATATTTTCTTTTAAGCCTTGGGGTCCACTTTTTCAAGCTTTGCTTACAGACAGGTCCTTAATGAAGTTTGGGAGAGGAACTACAGTATTGAAAGAAAAAAAAAAATTGGACTAAAAAGAAATTGAAACACAGAATATTTCTTAATCTAATTATTTTTACATATCCTCATCTCATATTAATTGAGCTGTTAACATGGGACAAATTTTATGCATTTTACATGCATTGGAAAGTTCAAATAATTTTTATTTAGTGGTGTATACTTAGTTGTATTGTCACATTCATGGTTTTAAATTATGGTTACGATCACGATTGTGATGAGTTAAAAAAAATATATTGTGAAAAAATGATTAATGTTATCGCAATTATAATCATAATGAAGTTGCAGTGAGTTGAAATGTCTTGAAATTATAATCATAATTACGATTAAAGAACGATATTTAAAACCAACTCACAAGTCACATCACATTCCTTATGTTTTGATCGTAATATTATATGATGATACAAATTTCTCCTTATCATTGTGCTATACTGCAGCTATGTGAAGACGCGTATGATGCTTCTTTTTCCAAACAATTTATTTATATGTTGAAAAAAATATTATTGTTCAATGGGATAGACCATGATTAAGATATATTAAGATAATATATATATATATATATATATATATATATATATATAATCTTGTTGACACGCTTAAATATTTAAATTAGGTCCCTCGTACTACTACTCTTCTCTTTAGAGATTTAAAACGTCTTAAGTATATAGAAAAGTTTACGATTAGAAATATATCAATAAGTTGAGGTTGAATTGTTGAAAGAATGATTGGATCGATATGACAATATTTTGTGATTTGTTGTATATAGATCAACTAGAAAAATAAATAAAAGTTAAACTAACTCAAATTGAAGCCCAACAGACCAAAAAATGGTTTCTATGTGCCTCTTAAAGCTGCTGTAGTGCTGTACTATACACTAAACCACTTTGATTTTTCATTTTTATTTTTTAATAGGAATAGATAACAATAACATGACCACCTTGGTTAACTATGTTCTTATTTTGCTGCAAGTTATCTGTTGGGGGACATGCATCTCCTATAGTAATAGGAGCTTAATAATGGACAAATTCACCACTCTCTATAACACAAGGATCAGATTTTAAACTTCAGGTTCAAAAGTTCGTGGTAAATACTATTGTCACCTGGGAATAATTTTCCCTCGTCATTAGTTATTATTTGTTGATTTAACATGTTCATATTTGATTTTTTTATTATTTAGCATATTTTGATTTAACATGTTCATATTTTGTCTTTTTTTTTTTTTTATTTAGCATATTGGATCTTGTCAAATTGACTTCTGTGCTATTTGGAAATAGGTGGACCAACCCGTTTCCACTAATCCTCAACATTACGAAAGAGTTACTGCAGAGTAGAAGGTTCCATAATCTGAAGTTACTTTCACCAAATTGGGCAAGCTTTAAAAAATTAAGGGGGATTTTTATTTAAATTTGTATTTATTTATTTGCAGATACACTGTCTGGCTGCAAATGTTCTTCTTAAATGCAACCTACTATATCAGAATTCTGATTTTGAAGAGTGTGCACAAGCCTTTTGAGACCTTAGAAAATTGATCAAGGGGTGCCTTGAAGATTTGAAGATGTAGTTACTTCCATGGACCCGGAAAAGCTCGATGCTGATGCAAAAGTTCAAAGTCTATATGATGAATATATGCCTAGCCAGGTTTTTAATAGTTTTATTGGTTTGCCATCGTTAAACTACCACACTTAGAAATGGGCTTATGACCCAAACTACCAAATATATATTAACAGTTATCATCTTTTTTATTTGCAGCCCTGATTCAAATTTTATGAGCCATCTTTCCACCGTTCAGTCCATCCTACACTTGACAAGGTAAAAAGAAGTTACATGGTGCATGTAATGAAATTCATTTTTTATTGGGTTAACTATTTTTTAGTTCCAAAACTTTTCAAGTTTTTACTTTTAATCGTTGATAAAAAAAATTGACCGGTGGTACACACTTTTTCTAGCATATTAAGACTAGTCAATTTTTGATTAGGGACTAAAAGTGAAAATCTGAAAAACTTCATAAACTAAAAGGAAATTGATTATTAATTCTCATGTATTCTTAATTTAGTCTCTATGCATATAGGCATTCTTAATAATTTGACATAAATAAATTATATGTTTAACTTTATTAATATAATTATATCTCTTGTGGTGAAGATAATGGAAATAAAAAAAATAAAAAATAAAAAAGTTGTTTAGACTTGGGTCTTGTCTAAACGATGGAAGGATCTTACGAATGAGAGTTGGATTGAGGCTGAAGCCCTAGATAGAGTCATGCAATATGCTCTGTTACACATTGTCAAGCAATTGAAAATGATTGAGATTCTCCCTTTAATCACGATGCACAAGTCCTATGCATATCTAATTCTACCCTTTCAAGTTTGACAATATTTGATGTAGAAGCGGACCAAATTGTGCTTTCTACTCCAAATCTTAATTCTTTTACTTACATGGTTACCAACTCTTCTCCACGTGCAACCTTTCTTTTCTTGGAGAAGTAAAAATTGGGATGGGAAAAGTTTAATTATCATAGGATGGCTGAAAGTGCTTGCCAACGTAAAGATATTGACAATTGGTTTGGGTGTCATTCAAATAGTACTTCTTGTAAGTTACTTTAGTATATTTTCACCTCTTTATACTTTTAATGTTTATAACATGTCTGCATTCATGTGTCAAAATTTTTGCTTGTACTTAGTCTTGTATTTCAAAATATATCCAATTCACTATAATTGTGTATGATATCTTAAATTTCATTTCGATGAGAGCTCATCTTCTGCGCTTTGTTAGATTGGACTCACTGATAGTGGACAAGCCTTTATTTTCAAGCACATCAGATGAGGAAGTAATCAAAGCAGTGGAGTACTTGCTTCAAAACACTCCAATGCCCAGAATTGATATCATAAGAAGTAAGAAGTGCTTACCAAAGAAAGAAGAACTAAGAAGTGCTTAAATGATATCCATTCTTAACTCTTCAGGCAGAGAATTTCACCAACTTTTGTCTATTTTATGCTTACCTTCCTCCTTGTCCTAAATATTTTTATAAGTGTCTTGTTTCTAATGGATGTTATAAATTTAAAATTTAAAAAACTTATGCTCTCAAAACAAATCTATTTCTTTTTTTCCTTGTAACTGCATCCCTTGTATTATATATGTGTTCAAGCTGTTGTTGCTCAGTTTGTGTTGTATGTCATTCACGTTGCTTATGCTGTGGCCTGTGGGTGCAGGTATATATTACAAGGGTCAAGGGTTAGATATACTGCCTTGGATTCTTCGTAGGTACTTTGGAGAGAAATTTCGAAATGGTTGCTACACGTAGTGATATGAGTTATGAATGATCAAATAAATAGTTCCTTGTGTTTGAACTATGACTGGAAGGGAATATTATAGTTGAAATGGATTTGAGATTGGACTTTATCTGTTTCTTCTTTGCCATCATCCTTTTCCTTCAATTTGTGAATTACTTTTTTGTCTCTCTTGAACTATGAAATTTTTTAAATTGATAGTCAGTCTGCAGAAGCCACCATCTTTCTGCTGCTTGGTTGCTAAATATTTGACATATTTGCCAGAATAAAAATGTGTGCTTTATGTATTTATTTTGGACAATTTAATTTGTAAAGACTAATTTAAAATTTTCCTATAGCATTCTTCTTTTTCTTTTTTTTTTTTTGAAGACTGGAACATTTTTTAATAATCAGAGGCAATTGCCCTCACATCAAGATCCAGAATTGACATGGCCTGAGGCAAGACCTCTTCTAGCCAATACATTTACTTGTTAAATAAAATATTGATTTTTTATATACTTTAAAATATTAGATACATTCCATATATAATACATTTTCAATAAGGGTCTTGGAGGATTAATTGAAAAATATTACAGGAGGATACAACTCGTCGATCTGTAAATTATTTGCATCTGAACTGGCCAATCTTAGGTATATGTTGCGGGAGAAGTTGGTTAACAGAGAAGCAATTACTTAAGTCTTAGTTTCAATTAAGAGTTAAGTTATGTACCCAATATTTTGTGAAAATAATAGATCTTAAAGATTATTTTGAGTTCAAGATGGATATAGCTTTAGTTTGTCATGATTTTGATGGTAGCTGAGAGTTGTTGCCTCAACCTTTTCTGTTATTGGTTTTAACTTTAATTCTGTTTCGTGCGTACAGGCTAATTTTAATTTATATAAAAAAAAAAAAAATTCACTTTTTCTTCTTATTTTTGTTCTGAGTACCTATGGAAAAATTTATCCAATTAAATAATCAAAGAGTGACATATTGAACTAAAATATGATATAAATAACAAAATATTATTAAAAAAACTTTTACTGTAATGATCAAATATTTTGACTTCGTTAGTATAATATTTTTATAAAAAAAAAGTGATATATATTATCAATAAATTATAACAAATATTTTTATAATAACAATTAAAGATACATACGTATGAGAAATTATGATTTATAATAATTCATCTATCATGTTAAATTAATTACTCTTAATATACCATAAATGCATTACATTATATTGTTAGTGTAAACTCATAATTATAATAATAATTTAGTCTTCGTTCGTTAGAAGAAGAAAAAAAAGTGATACGAACGATGACATTCCCAAAGGTAAATAAATGACCTTTTATTCAGTGAAATATTGTAGCTAGAAATACATTGATTGATCGGTAGCTGAAATGTGTACATTATGTTTTGCAGTTTAATTTTTATATATAATAAATAAACATGACAAGAGCAAATATGTATTGGACCAAAATTGTATATAAACAATTTAATTAAGCATTGCTCAATAAAACTATTTGATTTATTTACAAACATGAATATGAATTTTACTCAAATTGTATATATCTTAAAAAGTTTTCTTATGAGCAAGAGATTTTTTAAATGGAACACAAAAGATAATTCAATCATTATAAAGCCAAGAAATGTATTGAATACTGATTTGCTTTTTTTTTCTCAACTCTTCAATTCTTTCAAGGAAAGAGACTAATTTAGAATTTGGTAAAAAATAAGTAAAATTTAATTAAGAATTGTTTTTATCAAAGATGAAAGATTTAACCTTCACTTCAAGATACTAACCACTTATACCCAATTATTTGATTGTTTATTGACTTTAACACACCCATAAAAATGTAAGCAACCAATAACAACTATAATTGTGACTGAATTTTAATAAGTCCATTATAATTTAAACATTGAATTGCTTATTTGTTATATATTTAATGATACAAATAGCTCATGTAATTTATATATTTGTTATTTTTCATCTTAAAATAAGTGTTTTTTAAGTTATTTTAGACATTATAAATAAATAAATAAATAAAAAGCTAACAATCATATGATAGAAATGGAGAAAGTAATTAGGGATGTAAACAAATTAGTTTGGGTTGAATTTAGTTAAACTAGTGATCTAACTTGATCAAATTTGAATGAGTTAGTTTGGATCAGTTTTCTAAGGAAAAAATGAAATTCAACTCAAACCAACCTCTTTGTAAAGAGTTTGGATTAGATTGGATTAACATGTCAAAATATTTAATTTTATTGTTCTTTATAAAAAAATATTATTTTTTATAAGCTAAAATTTTATTAAATGAATCAGACAACTATTTTTTATTAGATTTTTAATTAAAAAGAAATTTTTGTGACGTTACCACATCTCATTCCACTCCATTAACTCCTATCTATCCATGGAAATCAGAAAATTAAGCATACCATATTTGAGATAAGGAATTTCAATAAACATGGAGATGATGAATTTCAAACACTTTTTCTACCATAATCAGTGTGATATCACGAGACCTACTCTTTGTCCGTGGATTCAGCAGCAATTCGAAAGGTTGACCTATATCGGGAATCCTCGGACCTACGCTTATTTTCAACTCCCCGCGAAGAGATCTGCATATAAATATTTGTCGCAAGAAAAAATCCCAGAATTCCTTCAATTTTCTGGGTGACTTCTTCCAAGAGTGGGAGGGCTCACAGTAAGATTGAGCCGGCTGCCTTTCTTTAAGGAGTTGTACACCAGGGATGATATTGAAAATTCAATTTCTTGTTACATAGAGCAAAGATCTTTCCCTCTCAAAATTCTTGTGACGTCTCCTTTTTGTCACAAGCATATGTTTTTTTAATTTATTACACACCCAAGTTTTAGAAACTACTTTGCTCTGCTTGCGGGTGGGGGGCGCTTGGAGTGAATAGGTCGATATTTCGTATAGTGATAACGCTTTCTCTGAGGGGGGTCTATTTTTTCTCACCAACAAAGGGTAATACAGGAATATTCACCTGTTGTCCATTGACTACGCCGTTCGACCTGATCTTAGGCCCTGACTCACCCTCCGTTGACCAGCTCTACGACCCCGCAAGGCATTAATATAAAGCTCTTTGGGCGAGACTTTCTCGATCACAGCTTCTCACTTATCTCACCCTCTTTTTTTCCAGGAATATATTTATGGACTAGCTTGTGGTCATAAATCCGAAATATTTTTAGAAGCCTATATGAAGTAGCTTCAATCAATAAAACCCTTGTTGCTTTAATACTGAAGATTAAGGATGCATTGATGCTTACTCAATTTAGGTCAATAAGTCTATATAATCAATAGTTAATATTATTTGATTTTAAATAAATTTAAAAACATATATATTACATATATTATTAATAATAATTATCATTTAATAAAAAATAACAAGTTCAGATATAAAAACCTATGACCCAATCCAAAATTCAATGAGTTTGATTGATTTAATTCAAATATGCTCCAAATACAAAAAATATTCAACTCAAACTATATGAATTAGTTTGGATCAATTTAGATTCATTAATAATCCACACCTAGATACATCCCTAAAGTAATAAGAACATCTTTAGTAGTAGATCCCAAATTGGGATCTTAGATCACTTTTTTATAAAGACCTTATAGTGTCACTTAGGATTTAAGATATCTCAAGATTTCTATCATTTTTTCCTTTTACAATATATTTCATTTGGAGATCTTAAATAATTTTTAATAGATCTCACATTGATCTAATTTTTAAATATTTCATAAACTAAAATAAATATTTTTTCTCTTCTCTCTTTCCTTTCTCATTACTTGTCTTTCCTTTCTCACTCATTGTCTTTTCTTTTTTCTTTTTTCTCCTTCCTTTATCTCTTTCCTTTCTCATTCTTTATCTTTCCTTTCTTACTCATTGTCTTTTCTTTTTTCTTTTTTCTCCTTCCTTTATCCTCATGTCAGCTACTTTTTTTTTCTTCCTTCTTCTTCTTTTTTCTTCTCCCTCTCTTGTTGCACATCTTCCCATTCTTCCCTTGTCGTGACCCACCCTTCCCCTTCCCTTCCGCCGCTAGCCTTCCTTCGCCGATATTTTTTTTTGTCTATTTTATTTTCATTCTTCTTCTATAATGACTAGTTCTTTTTCTCCTTTTCTATTTTTTCTCCTTCTGTTAGTACCGTCATTTATTATTAGGAAGAGAGAAGAAAAAAATTTGGATACCTATATAAATTTTCAAAATTTTTCTACAACAATTTATTCTCCGAAATTTGCATAATTTCTTTATTGATAAATATAGTAAAAACTAGATTTTGAGATCATACTTAAAATGTTTTAATAAGTCGCAATTTAAACTTAAAACAACTCCTGGTTACCTAATAACGCACGAAATGTTCAATAATTTTCATTAAAACTTCGTATATAAGACGACAGATGAGAGGAACTTCACATCATAACTCCACGTCCATAAAGGCAGCATAATAAATTAATTGCATCTGATATAAAAGAAAATAGTTCTATTATTTTATTCTTCGAGTATCGTGGATCATTTGCAGTCGCAAATTTTTTGTAATATATAATAGCAAATCACCACATACAGCAAACAATTTAGCATGAATCTGTGGCACTATTTTTTTTATCTCCTGAGACAATGACTTTCTTATATTAACATTTTGCCAATGGACAGGTGCCACATTGTCTTTTGACTCAAATTATGCTAACCAATTGCTCAAGCCCACGTCTTTTACTCTAACAAATAGAAAAAAGAGTAAACAGAGTTGGAATATTCTTTTCAATTGTTGGATTTGTACTTTGAAAAAGTGCATATTCTTTCTTGTGTGTCTTAGAAATGCCGACGGGGATGGGTTCTATGATTAGAGGTTCATATCATTATTTATTTTAGTTGTGCTTTGAGGCACACTTTTTTTGTACTGTACAAACTACAAATATAAATTTGTGCAAAGGCAATAATAAAGTATTGGCTTAGGCAAAGTCGAATTATTATTGGGCTTTAAAACTTCTTGGATCGTGTCCATTGGATTGGACCTCCCCGCCGAAGGGTCAATTTGAGACATTTTTTATTTGTATGAATATAGCATCAATATTTAAAAAGTAAAAGAAAATAACTATACCAGTTTTATTTAAAAATATGTATGAAATGATATTCTTTTTATCTGATTTCGAGTTTTTACCTGATACAGAAATTTACAATAAAAATAAGTATCAATTATTATTTATTAATGTTCGTTAAACATAATAAAGATCTATATGCATACAAAACATATGTATTTCTCGTTTTCATTATTTGGCCATAATTAATTATTTTTCATTGCATCCCACACTATGATTTTGTTATCCACGGGAGTGAAGTAAAAAGTATTGAATATTATTTATTAATATTCATAAAACCTGGATTGCATGAGTTTTTAGTTTTATTTGATATAATAGCATAGTATAACAGGGACATCCACATGGGCGTAACGTAATAGGCTGATAAACTGTAGATCTTACAGGTGGTGGAGCCAAAGTAGTAATGGAAAGTCATGGGTTCAACGTCCACCACAACGCTGTGTGACAGTGCAGCACCATATCGCCGCTCATCAAACCCATCCAGAGATAAATTCTTGGATACACAACTTCGTTTTTTCCGACATATTGTAAGAAGAATGTTATTAATCATATTAATTAAGAAAAATAAAAGAGATTAAATTTTTCTTATAGAAATTATAAAAAAATTGTGAATTATAATTTTATATAATATAGGACTATAGGTATAAATTCCATTTTGAAAAAAGTATATTATTAAGTAAGGAAATTGGTCTGATTAGAGAAGAAGAGAAATCTCATTTTATTTCCTTAAACAGTGTAATTAGCATTTGTCTTATAATAATTTCTCAAAATTCAAGATTTCTGTTTTTCCTTCAATTATATAAATTTTTATCTTCTTTTATCGCATCATACACTTTATTTTTTATTTTTCCTATTTTTAACTAGATATGTAAATTAACGTGGAAAATATTATGATTTTAATAAACATTTTTGTGTATAATTTTGTAAAGGCAAGGAATGGGATGGTGGCACGAATCATGTAGTGGTCCCCACGTGAGTTGCACAAGTCAAGGTAGGGGTCCCCAGCTGAAAGGCGAAAAGACCGTGGAGTTTGTCCCATACATGAGGCGTGGGACCCACTTACCACTTTTTCTCCCGTTATCTTCATTATTGGAAAGGATGGTGGGTCCCGCATTCTCCACAACATGACGCGTGTCGCTTGAACCCAGCTGGCTCGTCATGGCTTGGCTCCCACATGATTTCTCGCGTGCATCCTCCGTCATCCTCGACCCCATCCACTCGTTAAGGATAAATAATTATTTTTTATGTGTAGAGTGTGATAAATTTATCTTTAAAAAATTAAAATTTAATTTTAATTTTTAAAAGTAAAAAAGTTGTTAATAAATATTAGTTTTCGTTCATTAATATTAATGAAAAAATTTAGTTGACACATCTAGAAATAAATTTATCAACATTTCATACATTATATATAAACAAAAATGATTATTTATTTAACATATAAATTAATTTTTATATTTTTTTAATTATTATAAACATAATATTATAATAAGTATTTAAATAAATAGATAGGAAAATAAGTATAAGTTAGAATAAATATAAAATTTCTATTGTGACAACATTTTATAAAAAATATGATACTCAAACAAAAATACATAATCATTAAGTTAATTTTTATAATAAAATGAGATATAATTTAATTTTATCACTATCAAATATTATTACAATAAAAATGTTAGAGCAACATATAAATTATATTTATTAATTAATATTATAATTATTATTATGTTTATTCTAACTTATGTTTTTTTTCTATTTTTTTAAGTATTTATTGTAATGTTATAGAACGTTGACAAATTCATCTCTAAATGTCTCACATAGACTCTTTCATTAAACTGAAATTAATTATGAATAAATTTATCATAATTTTTTCATTTTCAAGAACTAAATTTAAATTTTCATCTTTCAAAAATAAATTTATCAACAATATACACATTTACGAATGAAAATAACTATTTATCCATTCATTACGAATATATCAACCATCAATTTCTATCCTCGTGAGCATTTTCTATTTTCTCTCTTCACTCCAGATTAGGTTACGTTAAACAACAATTTTTCTGACATTGTTCCTAATCAATTTTTACAAATGAAAAAATAACAATCTATTTCTCTATGATAAACACAAGATTATTCTAATGTAATGAATGATTTTGACTTTAATTCTTAAATATGCTATTATGTTATATTCAAAGAAAAAAACGTGATTAAAAATATAAAACTATATTATTTGTCGCCTATAACAATTTTTCCAACAAATAAGATTGTATTTTGTAAATGATACACATGATTTTGTACCTAAAGGAAAAATAGTTTGTTTAACAAATATGTCACTATTTTTTAATTGAAAATTCTGAGGAAAATAACTTTTATATAAATAAGCTAAAATAAACATGTCATGGAATATTTCAAGATAATTAGAAGCAATCGTCTTCTCTTTTTCTTTTTTCTCTCTAAAATTTTTCGTCTGAAACATACCTGAAGGAACTCCCATTATTTTAAAAGAAGTGGAGAACTCAGAAAAGGAAACTGAAAAATGATGTTTCTATCATAAAGGGTTGAATTCTTTACCAAAAACCTAATGAGATATTTCAACCTGGTGATCAACCTATTAAGACACCTGGCTTTCTCGTTATTGTCCATTTGAGCATATGATCGTTAAGAGTATGAATCAACAGTGTAGCATATAATATTTAGAAAAATATTCACTAGAGCACGTCTATATTAAAAACTAGTCAAATTATCGTTGAATGCTAATGTTGATGTTGCCACTCCAACATATTGGGTGTTCACAAATATATTCTCTCAAGCCTTAAGCCAATAAAATATTTGTATATTATTTTATTTGTGTGGGTGTTAGTGCTTCACTGTTAGTTGTTACCCTATCACGCATAAAAGTAGTAGCTTTTTAATTTATTCATAGTCTACAGAAGCTATCATAATTTTTAGAACTTCTTTAATATTGTTGGGCATCAGAGACTGATGTAAAGTGTAGTGGATAGAAAGATATATAGCTATAAAGGGAAGGAGCGTATGAGGAACGGCTGAAGCTAGGGTAAGAGTCAAGACTCGAGAATTTTTTTTGGCAAAGGGGACAAAGGCAATGTGGGCATATATGTGGTGGGACATATTCCAAAGAAAGTATGACCTACATGATTTATAGTTAACATGCTAATTTAGTATATATGTTTAATTGAGAAGTGATTGTAACACGTATATTTCTTTCAAGTATATTTATTTTTATTATTAATTAAAATTTATTAAAAAATTATAAAATTATAATTGTCAGTGTGATCAATTAATAATGAGTGAAATTAACATAATTTTATAACTCTTGGATTTTAGTTAATAAAAAAACAATTAAAAATGTGTTAAAATGTGGTGATTGTATTTATGACATAAGTTATTAATATCAACAGTATAATTGTATAAAGAACAGAGGGCATGAAGTGAGTTGAGGTAACCTTCAAGTGGCGCTAAAGGTCGGAGAGAGAGACACGTGGGTTCACAAATGAACTGAACTGAAATGAAATGCATCTCTTTCACAAGTATATAAAGACTTTTACTGCCAACTTTTTCTCGTCGTATATGTATGGAGTGATGGAGTTGCCACTCATGTTATTCGACTGAAGTGATGCCAGTGTTATTTGGGGGGGAAAAAGTTTAACTTTTTATTGGCCACGATGGTGAAGATCACAATAACAAGTCTTTTAAGATACAACAGAAATTTCTCTGAGGTGTATTGAGGCTACTGAAATTAACAAGCTTTTATTGGTTTTACAACATTTTATTACCAAAAGTCATATGGTTCCCTCTAATCCTATAAATGTCACAGTCTCATTGATCGAGTTTTTCATGCTGAGAAAAATCACTCTTTTTTAAAATTTTTCACCCTTATTAATTTCAGTAGCCTCAATACACCTCAGAGAAATTTCTGTTGTATCTTAAAAGACTTGTTATTGTGATCTTCACCATCGTGTCCAATAAAAAGTTAAACTTTGTGGAGACAACACTTTGTGGAGAATAATAATTCAATTGTTTTTTTTATTGGTTTTTCAAGCTAACTATGTAATTATTTTTAAAATTCAAATAAAAATCAATTTGAATTTGAAGCAATTTAAATTAGATCAAATTTTAAATTTTACATTTTTTTTAAAAGACAACATATCATTCTTAAAATATATGATAATACAATAAAGTATCTTAATGTATAAGCCAATGACTATTAGTCTAAAAGTAATACACTTGAGTTGAAATTTACACTGCTAAAGAGATGCACAATGCTCTTAACATAATCTTTAACTTTAATTAAGTCACAAATTAACTTATTTGATTTTAACTTAGTAAATAATATATACACAATTTAAAATATTAAATTGAAAAATAAAATCAAAATAAATTCTAATTTTATGCCTCTCCCTCACATTTCTTTCTTATCTTTTTATGTATGATGTATCTCTCACACATATTCTTCTTCGCTTTTTCATTGCAGTTACTTCAATCTTCCACTTCTTATTTAAGTACTACACAAAAATATCCTCAAACTAATTTTAATAAGATAAAAACTTTCGAGATGAGTTTATTTTTTTTAAAAAAAAAACAAACAAATAAACTAAATTTTAAAAACTAAATTTGATTATTATTTTAAGAAAACTAAAACTCACAACTAAAAACTACTCCTAACTGGGTCCAAATTGCTAGTTTTTTTTTTTTTCCGGCATGTCAAAAACTTGACATGATTATGATTGAATTCGAATAGGTGCCAAGTAACTAATTCATTAGCAATTGACATCATTAGCATTTAATATTTCTATTGTTTTACTGTAATATTTTTACTCCAAAGTTCGTAAAATCATGACGCATTATATTAGAGTCGGAAATAATTACGTTGATAGGAATAATTGAAGAAAAAATTGAAAGAATTGAATAGTGATTGACATATGTGCAGTTAGTGCAAGAAATAATTGAAAAAGGCAATAATTAGTAAAAGATTGATGCACAGTAAACAGTCAATAATACGTGTGTGTGACCTATAGCAAGGTGGACTCGTCTGACCAATACATTTTGGTCTTTTTGGTGGGATAGATTGGGATTTTTAATCCGTTTTAATCCATTTTGTTTTATCCAACAAAAATGGGTTAAGCGAAAAACAAGGTGGCCATTCCATTAACCTATTTTTTATTAAAAATAATTGAATAATTATTTTGGTATTATATATATATATATATTAATTTTTAATTAATTTATTTTTATCTAAATAAATTATTATTCAAAATTTAAGGTAATACATCTAATTTTTTTAGTATGTATTTATTATTTAATATTTATAAAAGATAAAATTAATTAAAATATATTATTATTTGATATTTTAGTTTTTGTGAACCAATGGGTCAACTCACTAATCCGATAAAAATGGATACGAATTGACACTTTGAATTCATACATGAAATGTGAAACGACATGGGTTGGCCAATTTTTTGCGGTTGGTGATGGGACGAGATAGACCAATTCGTTTTGTCATCCCTAAAGCTTGACAAACGACTTGCGGGTCGTGGCAACAAGCATAGCAAGAAAGAAAGCAGAATAATGAAAACAAGAAGAAAGGAATAGGAAATCGACATGTTAGGATCTTAATGATAAATAATCTATTTAAGTTAATATATAAATATTTATATATCACTAACACTTTCTTTTATATCAGAAAAATGAAATTGTTATGGGATGGTATCTCGGGATATGTTAGTATGAAAACTTATACATTATTCGATCTAACTAGACAATAACTCAATACTCTCTCCATTATAAAATATATCACGTTTTTTAAAAAGTTTGTTCCAAAATATATGTTGTTTTGCAAAACTAATGTTACATTAAATACTTTTTTCTAAGGTTACCCTTAATAAATACTTAATGAGAGTAGTGCATAGAAAGAGTAAATGAGTCATTAATTAGATACATAATGTAACGTTGTGTTTTTTTAATTGTTTGTTCAAGTGATTTAATTAAATTATAAGAGAAATTAAATTTTGTTTTAAGTACTTGAATGAATTAATTAATAAATTTGGTGATTTAATTGTACGTGTATATGTGGTTAGTGAGTTTTAGTGTTTTGAGCTTAAGATGATGAACTTTAGTTCATGGTTGGAAGGGTGGGTGTGTATTAGGTATGAAAAAGAAGAATTACAAGAATCATAAACTCTCACTTAACTCTCAAAATCTAAAACACAAACACAAAAGTTCTCACTTTACTCTTTTCTTTCTCTCCAAGAAAACACATTCCTTAAAGAGTTGAAAACTTTGTTTTTTTGCTTAAAGAAGGCATTTTTCTCCTTTATTTGGTGTTCACTGGATGTCCTTTTGTGCAGTAAACACCTATCTTCCTTCTTTTATATTCCATTTTCCTTTTTTTCCACTAAGACACCCATGGGGGGTTCCATGGAAAAGGTTTAGTTTTTGGGTTTGAATCTGACTTTGGTTGGATTTTGGGTATTGATAATGTCCTTATAGTTTGAATTGCTAGTGGAGTTGAAGAAAGCTTCCTTTTTGGATCGAAAGTTCCCTTTTTTCTTCCTTTTCTTCATCTCAAAGCAAGTTCCTTGGGTTTGATAGGTAAGGAAAGCTTTATCCTTTTCTATGCTTAGGTTGTTGTGAATTGGTTACAATGTTGCTGGAAAATGAATCATGTTGTTAAAAATGAAAGTTTAAGCAATTGAGGTTTTAAAATTTAGGTTGTTGTTTATTTGAACAATATTGATTAAAAGTTCCTATTTGTGAAGTGTTTTGATGTTGTTTATGTATTTGGAATTGATGGGAAAAAGTTTAAGCTTGTTTTGGGATGATTTGGAAGCCATAAGAGGCAATTCTGTAGAAATATTGAAATTTTGCAGAATTTGCGTTTAGTGACTATTTTCGTGTTCAGTGACCATTTTTGTGTGTTGTGTCGTGTCCAACTTCCATTGACCATTTTGAGTTAAGTGATTAGTTTTGAGTTCGATGACCAGCTTTAAGTCCAATGGTCGATTTTGAGTCCAATGACCAATTTTGATGTGGATGTGATTAATGTTTGTTTTACTTGCATAAATTAATTGTTTTGAGATCTTAATGAATTTATGATGATATGAGATGTGGTCGAAATCATGTTATTTTATTATTAGAGTTGACTTTATGTTGAGATCATGAGATTCACATTCATATGAGTTTTTGGTGAGTTGTTTGTAAGAATTCAAGGTGTTGGAATGTCGTGTTATGCTTATCGAACTATATGTGGGTTCATGAGTGTGATGAATGTATGAATAGTGAATCTATGATGTTACAACCTCTTATGATGTTGGGATTGGTGAACGAATTTGTATTGACATATGATATTGATTTGAATAATCATAACATATATGTATTGATAAATGACATTGCATGTGAGTAGGCACGTAAGTTGGGAGTGCTAAGAAGACCCTCAACCTAGTGTTGAAGGTTGTGGTAGTAGCTAACACCAAATGGGCCTATAGAATAGATGGGTGGGCGAATCCCTAGATAGATTAAGGTATTTGAAAGCTTTATCGAGGTAAGTCATTACTCATGCTCATTCATTTTCGATAAAATCGCACTTCTTTCGCAAGATTAATTCAAGTCTTTCTGAATAGTCAGATCATAGAGTACGAGTATGTTAAGGATTGTAATTGAGTTAATCGCTCAAAAGGTGAAATCTTTCAAGAGTAAAAACTTAGCATGACATAAGCTCTCACACATTATAAGCATATTATAATTTTTATAAGGTTTCCAAACACTTATACAAATATTTATGCTACAAAATAATCTAAAAAAGTTGTAAATAATTTTTTTTATAAAAGCAACCGGATCCATAGAAATTTAAATTAGTAGTATATTTTATTTGTTCGTTAATACATTTCTAAATAGAAATTTAAGTATAAATGTTGTTTTTTTTATCCTTAAATCAATATATTTATTATTATTCAGTCGGTAAATTTTTCAATATTAAATTTAAGTACAAAGCGGTACGCCTCAAATTCCGCACTTACTTTATACTTAAATTTAATATTGAAAAATTAATAACTAAATAAAATTTGTATAGTTTTGTGACTTTTCTCATTGTATTTTTCATTATGCTTTGTATTTTCTATACATCGTTTGTTAAATAATAATCTAATTAAAAGAAAAATTCAAACATTGCATAATGGAAATATATGACATATAAGAGAATAATTTTCAAATCAATATAGAATTAATAATTTTAAAATTATATTCTTAACATTTTAATTAATTCATCCATTGAATCATGCAACATCATCACAATAACTATTTTTCAATGTTTGTACATAATCAAGTCTAGTAGCTATTTGGCTTTTCTAAACAATAAGGTCAAACAAAGTAAGATAATGAAGTGTTAATTAATCTTGACAAATCTTATTAACACACTGGTAAAAATTAACATATTGTCTAACATATTCTTTTTTATATCCATTCTTTAATATTGATTAAAATTTATTAAAAGTTATAAATTTTTTTTGTAAGTCTCACTTTTTTATTTATTCCGTCTTTGTAGTAATTTTATATTTTTAATAATTTTTAATTGATAAAAGATAATATGTTAAAAATTATTTTGCTAACACACCTCATTAATTTTTTTATTGTGTGAAAATTTTATAAAATTGATTTACTTTATAAGTTTAACTTCAACAGTTGGTTACTTGTGATTATGTCTTCTAACAAATTTAAATTCCAGTTTAATCAAATAATTTTTTTTTAACAATTTTAGTATTCGATTCTTAAACTTTTAGTGAAAATTTTACAATATACATTAAATCAAATTGATTTAGAAACACCAATATGCGAAGCTACAAAACTAAAAACATCATGCTTTTGTTTGCTTCGTTCATCACCAAACAAAGCGTAGACTTTTGTCAATGGTCAGAAGTAGAACGTGCAATTTCTTTGGCTTTGCATACAAAAGATGCGGTACGTTGAGCCATGGTTTGCAGCAGTCCTTTCTAAAAATAACAAATACTGCATTTGTTTCACTTTCGTGATTTAGGACCATAAGGACATCTATAAATGCTTAATTTCACCCAAGGATATTATACTTTACTCTTATATGTTTAAATTATATTTCTATTTTAGAAAAAATAGAATTAATATTTTTCTTTTTGAACTGAAAATGTTTTTTTTTATCCGTGGTAGATCCCCGTGACTTTGAACTAAAAAATGTGTTACAGTTTAAACAATGAAAATAAATTTCTTAATAGTAATGAAAAAACTATAATCGTGTCTCTTTAAGGCATTTATTTGTTGCCTATATAACTTTTTGTGTTATTGTTAACTAATTTCAAAAATTTTATTATAGATTTTAATAATTTAGAAAATGAAATAGTATCTTTAACCTTGTATTATTAGTTCTGAAATTTTACCAAACATTTCTCATTTAAATTTTTTAAATATTAAAATTAATAATAAAACTTTAAAACTAAGAGTTAATAAATGGTAAGAATCAAACATTCTTCTTTATATATATATATATATATATATTTTTTTTTTTTTTTTCCTCTTCCTTTTCTCATCTGCTTTCTTTTTTCACCTCAAACATTCCTTATTACTTTTCAATTTCATGAGCCCTTTTTATTATTTTCAATTTTTTCTGTTCTCTCTCGATTTTTTATGAGATCATGAGAGACTCTTGTGAAGTTGCAAACACCATGCATATATGTGATAGGAGTATTAAGTATTTGTTAAATTATTTGTTATTTAAAAAGTCAGAGATCAAAATTTCATTTCAGATATGTGATATAATTAAATTAAGGAAAAAAAGTCATTTTTATTATGTGATATAATCAAAGTAAGGAAAAAAATAGTCATTTTTATTCTTAAATGTGTGGAGCGTTGACAAATTCGTCCTCGAAAGATGAAAATTCAAATTTTAGTCCGCAAAAGTGTAAAAAGTGTGACAAATTCATTCATCTGTTAACTTCCGCCAATTATCGTTAATGAAAAAGTCTACATAACATAAAGAGGTGAAAATGTTACAAAATTATTGTCAACATAACTATTAAATAGATTGGACGAAAACGCTAGTAAATTACTATTGGACGAAAATGTCAGCAAGTAATCATTGGATAAAAATGTTAGTAATTTTCTATTGGATCAAAATGTCAATAAGTTACAAGTGGAACAACATGCCAGCAATTTTTTTAAGACCAAATGTCATTAAGTAACCATTTGACAAAAATATTAGCAATTTTTCATTGGATCAAATGTCAGTATTTTTTGTTGGACCAAAATGTCAGTATGTTTTTATTGCATTAATTTGTTAGACCCCAAATTTCGTTTCATATAAGAGTAAATCTTCTCTCTCATTTTTTTTTATCGCTGCAAGCATAATAATAACATTACAATAATCACTTAAAAAAAATAGAAAAACAAGCATATGTTAAAAGAAACATAATAATAACCATAATATTGATTAATAACCATAATTTGTCTGTCACAATATAAAATATCCAAAATAAACATTCATACACTATTGTGACAAATAAATTATGGTTATTAATCAATATTATGGTTATTATTATGTTTCTTTTAATTTATGTTTGTTATCCTATTTTTTAAAGTGATTATTGTAATGTTATTTTTATGCTTGGAACGATAAAAAAAAAGAGGCAAGATTTACCCTTAAATTATATTTTATCCTTAAATGAAATAAAATTTGGGGCCTCACAAATTAGTCCAATAAAAATGTACTGACATTTTGGTCAAATAAAAAATTACTAACATTTTAGTATGACATCTTCATCCAATAAAAAATTACTCACATTTTCGTCCAATGATAACTTATTGACATTTTCGTCCAATGGTAACTTAATGACATTTTCGTCTAATGGTAACTTAATGATATTTTTGTCTAACATCTATTCAGCAGCCATATTGACAATCATTTTTATGATATTTTTGTTTCTCTGTGCCACATAAGCTCTTTTAACGATAATGGACTGAAGTTTAATGGATGGATGAATTTGTCACATTTTTTACATTTTTAGATACTATAATTTGAATTTTCATCTTTTAAAAACGAATTTGTCAACGTTCTACACATTTAGATATGAAAATAGCTATTTATCGTTAAAATAATTCAACAATAACTTGCAAATGGAGCTAATAATAAAGAATTTTAGAAACTTGAATTTTTATGAGTTTAGGTCACACGTGGTTACAACTTACAACTTCACATAATTTATTGGGGAAGGTTAACCTTCTAAATAAATTTAAGTTTTTTTTTTGAGAGATTAGTTGTCTTTGTCTCTTAGATAGAAGACATCCTAAATTCATGAAAAATAATGAATTTAGGATCCATTTAGTTGTTGGTAGAATTTATTTTAAATGAATTGATATCAAGAAAACAATTCAAAAAGTGTTTTAACATTTTTTTAAAAAAATTATTTTATTTAAATGATAAAATCATACTATTATACTTTTGAATTGTAATTAATATAAATACAATTTTAATAACTTTTGCGAATCTCACATCTGAAAGCATTTCTACTAACCATAAAATTTTTAAAAAGTCACTTTTATCAAAATTATATTTCGTCGCAAAATTTTAAATGATAAATTTTATATCAAATTTCTTAAAATTTTATCATTAAACTTTTAAACTCAATGAATACACATGTAGATATTTTATTCGTCATTAAATTACTTCCATTAAAATTATTATATAGAATTATATATAAAATGCCAGCACGTGTTACCATTTAATTTGAAGACCCAATGACAAAACTATATAATTAATAAATTATATATAAATTTTATTCAATTTAAGCAGTCAAAATCTTTTTTTGATCATTCAGAAATACTTAAGCAGTCAAAATCTAAAACATAATGACGAATTACGTTAAGTAAAGTAAAATTTGTTTAAACCATATTCTCACACTTTGAAGCAGCCATCCCTTCTAGAGGGGATAAAACACACACACACATTGATCGAGTAAGTTATTGTTGGACATCAAATAACTTACGTAAGGGATGAATTCAGTTATTATCTATACATATGCATCCATATTCAATTTGAAATGTCTAAATATAAGGTTTAAATGAATTGATTTGGGTAGTGGAATAAAGGTCTAATGACACTAATCTTAGTTTGTCTAATGATCATTGATTCACATTAACGTAAACATAACTTCAGAAAATATTTGAAAATTAGGTAAAAAATTACTTTTGAGGCAAAACTATTTTTTAAAAAAAAAGATCAAAATTTGTATTTGTTGGAACGCGTATCATACCAATTTCAACCGGAAATCAATCAAATATACTAAAATTATATTTTTACTTTTGATTTCTTCTTCATTGTAATTTCATCCAATTGTTGTGAAACAAAATAGTTTTAAGCACGATCTCGAATGCTGCAAATGTTTCTTACAAGGAATACATTTTTCTTTACATGTGTGAAGAAAAAGGGTATTGTCAAAAGTGTGTTTCTTGTTTTCTATAATCATTATTTTTAAAAAGTACAATAAAACACGTTTGATCAGATTTTTTTTCCCTTTCAAATAATCTCCTTTTTTCTTCTTCTGGATATTCGAACAATCTCCTTTTAGTTTTTTTAGAAATAAAATAAAATAAAACAACTATAAACTTTTCTAAGTTTGTATTTTTAATTTGTTGTTATTTATATTCTTTTTTAGGTTGTTCTATTTTTTCTTCTTACTTCAATTACTTTCTTCTCTCTTTAAAAATTCTATTTTAAAAAACATTCTAAAAGTTAATTTTAAATTTTGATAATTAAAAAACAAAAACACAATTAAATACATCTATAATTTTATCTCCTTTTTTAATGTAACGATGAAACATTTTGAGTTAAATAAGATTACTACAAATTATAAATATGCTTTTCAAATATTTAAAACAATTATATATTTAGACTCAAACATTAAATTTAACTGAAGTAATTTTGTGTCACTTAATCCATGTCAAATAACATTATATGCAAATCATTAAACTAAATTTGAATAGGAATATCTAACAATTTTTCATGAACCTTTTTTTTTTTTACCTTTTCTTTACACAAAACATCCTAAATAAGTTAATCAAGTAACAAAACTCACACTTTGAATATTTTACATAAGTATATATTCAAGATTTTAATCCAATCTTACTCGTTAAATTGAAGCAATTCTATACTTGATCTACACCATCAGCAAAGCATTATTTAAAAACAATAATATTTATGAAGAAAAAAAACTAAATCCGAACACAACTATAAATATCTAACGATTCTATGTTACTCTTTTTCCCCACCTTTTCTTTACACAGAATCAACGCACAAAAAAGGATAGAACTTTCAATACAAAAGACAGAAAATCCAAGATGAAATTTGTTGGCAGTAATAATTCATTCATTTCATAACCTAAAACTAAATCTAAAAGCCACCTTCCAACAACGAAAACGGATAAGGCGGCACCGCATTCCCCTCCGCCGCCATTTCCCCAAAAAACCCCCCACGCCTCAAATACCCTCCTCCCATCGTCGGAAACGCCGGCGCTACCACCGTCAAAGGTTCCGGAACGGAGGCGCAATTGTACCCAAAACAACCCTGTTCACCCCAACACCCCAACGGCGGCGGCGAACAAATATTGTTACTATTGTTGTCGATTTCCAACCCTGTCTCCGGCGACGAAGACATGATATTATAATTACATTCGTCTTCTTCGAACTCTGTCTTGATGCCGGAGGACGACGACGACGACGTCGCTGCCGTCGGAGGTGGAGGCGGAATGAGGCGGCGCTTTTTCTCGCCCAGGTGTTTCTTTTCTCTTTCTCGGAGAATCCGAGAAAGAATCTGCGGGTCCTCGACAACCTTAGACAGAAAAGCCATCATTTGTTGTGGTCGTTTTTCTGTTGTCTCTAACCTCTTGTTCATTCCATGAAGCTCTTCTTCCAACGATTTTTGCTCCTCCTTCAACCTCGCTATCTCCATCTCCATGGCCTCGTCGTCCAACTCCTCCAGCTTCAAGGGATGCGAATTGGAATTGGTCCTCCCAGCTCCACCGTGCTTCCTCCGCACGATATTCCTCAATAAGTGCTTTTGTCCTCGCAGGAACCACTCGTTCGCGAACTCCCACCGATCCGGATCCACCTTTCTGAAACCCTAAATATTATATACAAAAAAAAAGAGATTAAAATTAACAGAATTATGAAAAAATAAGAGATGCCCAGAATGAAAAATCTGATTTTGGTAAGTGGGCTTCGGTCCAAATTGCTAAAAACTCATAAATTTTTGTGTTTTTAGTATTTTTCTTAAATCAAAATTAGAATTTCATATCCATAATCTGTATTAATCTTAAGATAAAACTCTAATTTTGTTTTATAAAATAACACAACAGCTATCTAAGAATATTACATAAGTTTTGTTCAAAATTTGAATACCTAATTCCTAAGCTATTTTTGTGAAAGATTTGTATTAAATGGCACGGTAGATAAGTGAAGTGAATCTTCAATCTTGATTAGAAAGTAATACCGAAAATATTTTAGATACTCATTTAAAATTTTGTTGAATGTGTTTTTATATTATTCTCTTATCAGAGTTGAAATTACAGTAATCTGTTTTTTTTATGAAAAAAATATATAAGAAGTCAGCATATTGGAATAAATCATAACCTGAACGATAGTTAAAGAATAGCAGAAAAAACAAAACACCTAAGCATTCTACTGAAACTAAAAGTGAGATGATTGAAATACTAACATAGGTGTTGAGTTGGCGAACGAAGCTGGAGAAGTTATTGTGCTTGAAGAAAGCAGGGAGGAGGGAGTGGGAGAAGTCGAGGGGGTCGAGGACGATGAAGCTGTTGTTGGCTGGGCCCCACGTGATGAGTTTATCGGTGGTGGGATCGTTCACCATGTTGTAGGTTTTTATGACAAACGGTGCGATCACGTTGTTGTTGATGTTGTGTTCCATCATTCCATAAAAAAAAAAAGAAAAAAAAAAAAGGAGAAGAAGAAGAACAAGGAACAGTGAGAAGTGAGAGATGGTATGTGCTAAGTGTGAACGTGGGTATCTGAGTTTTTTTCTGTTCGTGGCAGAGAGTGAGAGTGATTGAAAGAGAGAGAGAAAGGGTATGTAAAGAGGGTGAGGTTAAATTTTCTTTCTTTGGTTGAGGGAGCACCGTGTATATAAAGGGACGTATGCACAGCAACGGAGGGGGTACACGTGGCGAGCATCGGGAGGGGTTACGATATTTGGTCCGGGATCGTGGTGGGACCTATGGGCGCTTCGCTTTGGTACACGTCACCTTTCGGATGGAGATATTTTCTGAGAGGGCCACGCCTGTGATGGCGCGTGGGGTTCTTAGGGCCGGAGGGTGGTCCCCGCCCTCGGTTCAGGACAATTGCGAGTAAACGACAGGGTGTTTTTGGTCGAAAGTTGCGAGTGAGGCAACTCTTTTGTGCTGGCTTTGTCACATAATGTTTAAATACTTGTTTTTTTTTATAGCATAATTTTTTAATGAACCAAAATAGTAAGAGTGAAATATATTTTTTTAAAATTCGATTTTTATTTCCTAAATTTTTTAAAATTTCAATTTTTAGATCTGAATAAAAGTTTGAAAATATATTTTTATTTATTTAATGAGATTTTAAAGACTAAAAATTGGATTTTTCAAAAATTTAGGAACTAAAATTCTTAATGAAAAATTTGAGAAATATTAACCAATTAAACAAAAAATTAGGGACTAAAAATTTAGTTAACCCAAATAGTAAATAATGGTTGAGTTTGTTTAAATTTTTAAAAAAATAACTTTAAAATAAGTGATTTTTTATGTAAACTTTTTTAAAGAAATAAATAGGATTTGCTTGTTAAATAAATATAAAATTATTTTTAAACATAAATAATTTAGACAAACATCTTAAAAAAATAAAAATAAAAACTGTTTATTTTTAAAATAAGTCCTAAATTCAACATATAATTTTAGATAAACTAGCCTAATATAAAGAAAAATTCAAATTATCACATGTCTTTCCTAAAAAATAATGCTATATCACGCGTGTGGATGGATAAATAGTCAGATATATAGAAGTAACTAAATATTATTGATAACTTTTGGATAAATAAATCTTTGTGACTTTGGTTTTGTACAATGATATTAAAATTCTTTTTAATCGTAAAACGTTATATATAATGAGATGTTAGAAGGATGACTGGATCTGGATGAGTAAGAAAAGCGAGCTTAAAACTATATACACGGATAAAGCCATCTCTTGTTTTTATTTATTTCTAAATTATCTTTCTCTAATTAAGGGCAAGGCTCTCGGTGGACGGGGGTGAAAATAGGCCATGTCAAATTTTGATAGGCCTGAGCTTGGTTGGTATCATTATCATTAAACTTAAATTTAATTTGTTACTTGTTAAAAATAAGTTATTAAGCTTTGAACCTGACGTACATAAAAGTTTGACATGATCTGAAAGCCTGTATATAAAGTATGATTAAATAAAGACAAATAATTAACAATAAAAAACATAATAAATACGTTTTTCTTATAAGTTATAATTTATCCTAAGGTTTAGTAGTATTTTTAAGATGTTATCATTTTGCATCCAATAGTTTTATCCAATTTCCTATTGGTTATCTTTGTTTTTAATTAGTAAAATGTCTAAACTACTTATTTAAGAATTCATTCTTTTCATAATTAAGAGAAAAATTCCTGGATTGTACCTTTCCTTTTTCTGTGTTTTTATAAAACTCAAATTA